>JADBJO010024397.1:0-7500 GCA_016801955.1 Conus betulinus
GAGAGATATACTGCAGTCTCTGTATGTGTTGAATCAACGTTGTTTAAATGCATGGCTGATATTCGGTCACCATTTATGGTCCCCTTGTGGCAAACAATCATGCTATGATGACGCATGGGGCCCTATACGGTGGATTATCTGCACAGATAGCAACAACCGAACCTGAACGCACATCAACAAAGCACCGTGACTGGACCATCCGCAGAAGCGGTGCCCTTTCCCTGAACTTTCAAACACAGGAGCGACAAGACAACAGGCAACAAGAACCCATTGAGCCAAGAATCGCAGCGCCCAACTTACTCTCGCACAAAACTTAACGAGATTTCTCCCATGGGGGGCCAGCGACTTCGGAGCACGTTTGAATCGATCGCTGATTGGACGGCTGATGCAACATGGCTCCCACTGTCGCGGGATTGCGTTGGGGGTGTGCTCGCTGACCGCAAAGAGAAACAAGACCCGTACGTTTGGTTGGCTGAATCCTGGATTGACTGATTACTGAATTTGCAGTGGTTTGGTAGGGGAGGCTGAAAACTTATAGAAGTTCAACCATCACTGCGCCGCACTTGTATGTCGTGGGTGAATGTACTTCTACAACGGATTACTCCTGGGTACAAACGGCTTGTGGGTTCAGCGCACCTGGGGGAGGTTGACCTTTAGGGCAGATGTGACAACCTAGCGCTAAAAAAAACGTTTTTAATGGTTGCAAAGTCGGTGGATTCGAATTCCTTGGAGTAACTATTGTACCCATCTGTGGAGATTTTTGTTTTTTTTCTTCAGGTTACATACGTGATAACCTTGTGGTTTTTTTTTTAAAAATTTAAATAAAAAGCAAATTGTTGCGAAGCACGGTTATAATAAAACTCGTGCGTACGTACGCACAGCTGAGACCACAAATAGTGTTGTAGTAAAAGCAATTGTGCCTCTTGGGGCCCTTCAAAGAGAGAGAATGCATAGATAGTTATGATACAAAAAGGGAGTACTTCAAAGACAAAATGTTCAACTAATCTTTTTTTTTTTTCAAAACCGAACACACAGTAGTCATTTTCAATAACTCCCTTGTGATCACACGGCCTGAAGATGAGGTCGCGATGCTCTGCTGGCTTATTGCAAGGGCCTGGAGATGAGGATGCTAAACTCTGTCTGTCATTGCACGGATGAAAGATCCCAGGGGCGCTAATGCTCTGCCTGTCATTGCCCGGGAGTGAAGATTATGGCTTCTATGCTCTGCCTTGATTGCATTGGGTGAAGATGAGGGATGCTATGGCTTCTGCCTTTGATTGCATGGGATGAAGAATCCCATGGGACGCTAGCTCTGCCTGTGATTGCATCGAGTCGAGGAATGGACGCGTAGCTCTGCTGTGACTGCTCAGGGATGAAGGATTGGGGACGCCTATGCCTGCCTGTGATTGCACGGGATTACAGATGAGGGATGCTATGCTCTGCCTGTGATTGCATGATGGAAATGGGGGACGCTATCAGCTGCCTGTGATTGCAAGGGCGGGAGATGATGGACGCTAATGCACTGCCTGTGATTTCATGGATCCAATGAGGGCGCTAATGCATCTGCCTTTGTTTGCATGGGACTGAAGATGAGATGACGCTAGGCTCTTGCCTGGTTTTGCAATGGATGAAGATGAGAGACCGCTAGCTCTGCCTGTGATTGCACGGTGGAGATGAGGGGCGCTATGCCTCTGCCTTTGATTGCCGGGTGAAGATGAGGGATGCTAGTCCTTCTGCCTTGACTTAACGGGATGAATATGAGGGGCGCTTGCTCTTCCTGGTTGACTGCACTGGGTAAGATGAGGGGGGCGCTATCGCTCTGCCTGTGACTGCACGGGTTGAGAGAATTGAGGCGCTAATGCCTCTTGGCACTCCCCGCCTTGACTGCACTGGGTAATAGTACAAAAATGAGGGGCGCTATGCTCTTGCTTCACTGGGCACGTGGTGAAGATGAGGGGGGCGCTATGCTCTGCCCTTTTGACTGCACGGGGTGAATCATTATTGCGCTTATGTCTCTTCTGTGACTGCACCGGTGTGAAGATGAGGGCGCTATGCTCTGCCTGTGATTGCACGGGCTGAGAGATGATGGGATGCTATGCTCTGGCTAGCCTGTGATTGCACGGGTAAGTGACGATGAGGACCTATGGCTCTGCTGCTGGCCTGTGATTGCACTGGGCTGAAGAGATGAGGGCGCTAGGCTCTGCCTGTAGTTGCAGCACGGTCTGAAGATACGGACGCTAGTCTCGTTGTCTTGGGTTCGCATCTTCTGACTTCACATTCTTCTTCTCTCGTCTTTCCTAGATCCTTTCTTCTTTAAGGCGTTGCCACCTTCCTCTTCAGGCTCTCTCTCTCTCATCGTTTTCTCTCACTCTCCGCCGCACCTTCGCCCCCCCCCTCCTCTCCCTCCCACTCTCCTCTCCTCTCAATCTTCTTCTCATCTCTCTCTCCGCTCCTTCGTCTTCTTCTTCCTCTCCGTCTCTCTCTTTCCCTAGTTTCCTTTCTTCCTTAGCGTTGCCATCGTGTTCTCTCTATATATCTCGGGTCTCGTCGGGTCAATCTAGCTCTCCCACTATCGTCACAAAACTCAAGGTCTCCTGCAAAGTCTGCCTCTGTCTCCACGAGGAACCTTTCTCTGCCTGTCGCGGAGAGATCTCCTTTCTGGAGCCTCTACATAATCTGACCCCAGCGGGAAACAAATGTGACTTGACAGAGTCTTTGTTTAAGCAACTCCAATTCGTATCTGAGTGAATAGAACGAACTTTAGTGTACGGAAATGGAGGCGCGCGGTGAGAGCTTAGAGGACCCGTCGTCGAGTGGAATAAAAGTGGTAAGTGGATAGCACAATATGGGGGCCCGGTGGAGTGGAGAGGTGGGGAGTGTGTGATAGATGTAGTAATGGAGTGAGATCGATACATGAGAGAGAGAGTCTAAAGAGGAGAGCCAAGAGAGCATGAAATGAATAACGGAGAGGAGTACGGGGGGGTAAGAAAAGGTTGAAGAGAGAGAGTTGTGATATAGGATGGCTTAGAGTAGGATAGAATGAGTGGGAATGGTGGTCAGAAGAGTAGTGAGGAGAAATAAACTGGCGCGAGTAGGAGGCACCTGCCAAACGAGAACAATTATTTACTAGAATAGCCTAGTCTCCCATGTCAGGAGGAAGCAGGTGCGGTCAGTGCAAAAGAAAAGAAACTGGACAGAGGTTCAAAAACGAAATAGAAGAAAAAAAGATACGCTGAAATAAACGAAACGCTGTAGAAAGCAGGTGGGCTAAGTAGAGAGAGAGGAGGAGATAAAGAGAGAGACGATAGAATAGATAGAGAGAGGAGAGAGATCGACAGATAGGAGACCTAGACAGTAGATAAAATATAGAAAAGCTTATTGTAATAAAGACAGAGATCCCCCCAGATAGCAAGAGAAAAAGAGTGAGAATAAGAGAGAGTAGAAACATCCATCCCACAGACCGTACAATACCGATCCGACAGACCCTCTTACAAACATATAGTGACATAAATAGATTACAGCATGGAAGGGAAGGAACAGAGAATAGGTGAGATAGTTATTCGGATAGGGGGAGATGGCCGACAGTTTGGTGGTCATTGATGGGCAAGGAAACAATGAAAATGGTAACAAACACGTGGACAAGGACAGGGAACAATGAATAGGTTGTATCACAGCGTCATGGACGATGGGGGGGTGGGGACATTCGGGGTGCTATATATGGGTTTACAGGGAACACTGGTGCCAAGCCAGGAAACAATAAAGAATTGTTTACTGAAGGCCTGGTTATGTACTGTGAGATCAATGATAAGTGTGTTATATACCAACACATGGACGAAATAGCAGTAAATAATAGAATTGTACAAACAGATAGAGAACAATGTCGAATGGTTGGGCAAACGAAGGTAAATCTCCATGCTAATGTTACAAACAGGACATGGAATACAATTAGAATTGTACACACACGGACGTGAACAATGAGATGTTACCGGGAAAAATTTGGCCCATTTGCTGCAATGAGGAATGTGTTCAATAGGGTACAGTAACATCGGGAAATGTACACAGGATAGGGAAACGAATGAATGTGACAACAGTTGCAGGGAGCCGGTTGTTAATGAGGGGTGGCAAGACATTATAGTGAAGGCGAAATAGAATGGAAGATAACAACATGACAGGGAACAATGAGAATTGTGACAACCATCGATATGGAAACCATGAGAATTGTCAGCACAGACAGGAACCAATGAGAATGGTACAAACAGGATAGGGAAAAACAATGAGAATTTGTACAATCAGGACATGGAGACAATGATAATGGTAGCACCAAGGATCAGGGAAACAGCTGATAATGGTGGCAACGGGACAGGGGGAAACAATGATAATGGTGCGGGTGGGTAAAACAGACATAGAAACACATGATAAAGGGTAAACAACAGCAGGTAAACCAGGATAATGGTACACAACAGACAGGACACAACTGAGAAGTGGTACAACAGACAGTGAACCTGAGAATGTACAACAGGACAGAAACAATGAGAATGTCAAACAGGACTAGTGAAACAATGAGAATGGTACAACAGGGCCGGAAACAATGGAATGTGTACAAAGACTGATAAAAAAAAGCAATGCTGACAAGGAACAATTAGATGTTACAAACCTGACAGGGAAACATGATAAGTGTACCAACAGGACATGAAACAATGAGAATGGTACCACCAGGACATGGAACAATGATAATGTTACAAACGATAGGATCACAATGAGAATGGACAAACAGATGACAGAAACAATGAGAATTGTGCAACAGGATAGTGAAACGATGAGAATGGTACAAACCGACAGGGAAACCCATAAATGGTACAAACAGGTATGAGAAACAATGGGAATTGTACAATCAAGACGTGATACAATGATATGGTACAAACAGGAACAGGTAGAAAGCAGTGATAGGTTGGGGGTCGGCGATGGGTACTAGGTGAAACGGATATATGTTACAAACGGAGTAGTGGTAGGACATGAAATTGTAAGGATACAAACATACCAGTGAAGCAATTGAAGATTGTAACAGGCATGACAGGTGCGTATGCAATTAGAATTGTGGTAGCACTGGGGGGGGGTGGTAAAGGGAAACAATTATAAATGCGTGCAACGTGCCAGGGAAACAATGAGACTGGTACAAACAGGACAGGGAAACAAGAGAATGGTACAAACAGGACAGGGAAACAATGGAATGGTACAAACAGGCCATGAGGTACAAACAACAGGGAAACATGAGAATGGTACAAACAGGACAGGGAAACCATGAGATGGTACAAAGACAGGACAAGGGATAAGGACGCAATGAGAATGGTACAAAGATATGACCAAGGACAGGAAACAACAAGATGATACACACAATAGACAAGACAGGGAAACCATGAGAATGGTACAACTGGACAGGACAGGGAAACAATGAGAATGGTACAGACTTGGACAAGGACAGGGTAGGAAACAATGAGAATGGTTACAAATGGACAGGGAAACAATGAGAATGGTACAAACCAGATACAGGGAAACAATGACAATGGTACAAACAGGACCGGGAAAAACAATGAGAATGGTACAAAGATGGACAAGGACAGGGAAACAATGAGAATGGTACAAACAGGAATAGGGGGAAACAATGAGAATGTACAAACTGGACAGGGGAGAGGAAAAACAATGAGAATGGTATAAACAGGACAGGGAAACAATGAGAATGGTACCAAAACTGGACAAGGACAGGAAACAATGAGAATGGTACAAACAGGGATAGAGAAACAATGAGAATGGTACAACGTACAGGGAAACAAGAGACAATGGTACATCAGTGACAGGGAAACAATGAGAATGGTACAAAACAGGACAGGGAAAACAATGAGAATGGTACAAAGACAGGACAAGGACAGGAAACAATGAGAATGGTACAAACAGGATAGTGGAAACAATGAGAATGTACAAACAGGACAGGGAAACAATGAGAATGGTACAAAAGGACAGGGAAACAATGAGAATGTACAAAGGACTGGCACCAAGGACAGGGAAACAATGAGAATGGTACAAACAGGATAGGGAGAACAATGAGAATGGTACAAAACAGGACAGGGAAACATGAGAATTGTACAAACAGGATAGGGGAACAATAAGAATGTACCAACAGGACATGGAAACAATGAGAATGGTACAAACAGGATAGGGAAACAATGAGAATTGTACAATCAGGACAGGGAAACAATGAGAATGGTACAAACAGGACAGGGAAACAATGAGAATGGTACAAACGGGAACAGGGAAACAATGAGAATGGTACAAACAGGTACAAGAGAAACAATGAGAATGGTACAAACAGGACAGGGAAACAATGAGAATGTACAAACCAGGACAGGGAAACAATGAGAATGGTACAAACAGGACAGGGAAACAATGAGAATGGTACAAACAGGACAGGAAACAATGAGAATGGTACAACAGGACCAGGGAAACAATGAGAATGGTACAAACAGGACAGGGAAACAATGAGAATGGTACAAACGGGACAGGGAAACAATGAGAATGGTACAAACAGGACAGGGAAACAATGAGAATGGTACAAACAGGACAGGGAAAACAATGAGAATGGTACAAGAAACAGGACAGGGAAACAATGAGAATGGTACAAACAGGACAGGGAAACAATGAGAATGGTACAACAGGACAGGGGAAACAATGAGAATGGTACAAACAGGACAGGGAAACAATGAGAATGGTACAAACAGGACAGAGGACACAGGAAACAATGAGAATGGTACAAACAGGTAGGGGAAACAATGAGAATGGTACAAACAGGCGAGGGAAACAATGAGAATGGTACAACAGGACAGGGAAACAATGAGAATGGTACAAACAGGACAGGGAAACAATGAGAATGGTACAACCAGGATAGGAGGAAACAATGAGAATTGTACAAAACAGGACAGGGAAACAATGAGAATGGTACTAACATAGACAGGGAACAGGAGAATGGTACAAATGGGACAGGGAAACAAGGACAGGGAAACAGGATAGGAGATGGAATGAGAATGGTACAAAACGGACAGGGAAACGAATGAGAACAATGACAAACAGGACAGGGAAACAATGAGGAATGGTACAAACAGGACATGAAACAATGAGAATGGTACAAACAGGACAGGGAAACAATGAGAATGGTACAAACAGGACAGGGAAACAATGAGAATGGTACAAACAGGACAGGGAAACATGAGAATGGTACAAAGACTGGACAAGGACAAGGAAACAATGAGAATGGTACAAACAGGACAGGAAACAATGAGAATGGTAACAAACAGGACAGGAAACAATGAGAATGGTACAAAACAAGGACAGGGAAACAATGAGAATGGTACAACACACGGACGGACAGACATTTCAGCCGATCACAGTTCTCTTTGTGCGTTTGCCTTCTAGATGACCAGCCGACTTTAAAAACACGTAACCGTGTTACTG
>JADBJO010024397.1:15000-25216 GCA_016801955.1 Conus betulinus
GTTTTAATAATTGTTCTTATCTCTTTTTGTCGTGGAATATTTGTCTACAAGGAGGATACCGTTTATTGACTTGAATTTATGACAACCCAAATTAAATGTTGCTTAGAGGCTATGAGGAAAATTCAGTTTACGTAACTTAAGTGTCAGCGCAGTTTGAAGTGTTTAAAAAATTTTTTTTTTTTTTTTAATCTTTTTACGCAACATGAGGAAAAAATAGTGGTCCAATTTCTTCTTCTGGACTACCACAAAACCACCCTCACTCTTGTGCCTGCAGAACTAATGCAGTTTTGGATGTCCATCTTTCCTTCTTTGTTTTCGTTGTCTTCATGTGTCTTCATGATCATAAGTCTTTTGGGATAGATATACAATTATCATCATCATCATCATCATCATCATCATCATCCTTTGGTCGGTCAAAATCATTTCAACCTTTCATCTTGCGCGCGCGCGCGCACACGCACACACACACACACACACACACACACACACGCACGCACGCACGCACGCACACATGTATATATGCATCTATATAAATATATATGTATACGTGTGTGTGTATGTGTGTGTGTGTGTGTGTGTGTGTGTGTGTGTGTGTACGTACGTGCGTGCGTACGCGTGCGTTTGTGTGTGTGCGTGCGTGCGTGCGTGTGTGTGTGTGTGTGGATAAATAACCTTTAGAGATCCTTGTAACCTAGACAGACACAAAGGACGAAAAGAGAGGAGGCAAAGAAGCGGGGTGGGGGTGGAGAAGTGTGTGGGGGGGGGGGGGGTGGTGATAGTATCTGACATCCAACGCGTTATCTCCGGAACTGTTGCTTTGCATCCTTCATGAGGTTCACTCGATGGCCGGCAGTCTTGCAGAACACAAATGTCCGCTCATAACCTACCAATCACGCCGTTTCTCACATCGGACGAGATGGCGGGATTGTATGCGACGACAGATGCGATTAGTTTACTCTCTTGTCCTTCATTTGCATATGGGACTTGGTTATGGAGTGGCTCAGCTTCGCGAGCAGGGTCTCTGACCTTTTGGAGGTGGATGAATCTCCCAACAGTACAGCGAGTCAAAACGCTATGCTGATCTCGTTTTCAGCTTCATGTTAATTGGAACAATTCTATACAAATATACATTCCTTGCAAACAAAGGCTAAAAAACCGATCAGTCCATCAACACATCGAGATGTTACAATTCTCCGATCAAACTTATATATGTCCTGCAATCTGTGGAGAAAAAAAAAAACTCAGAAGGTATCAAGATTTCTAGACGTCGTTGTTTTCAGCTGTCACTTTCCATAAGATTCTGGTATGGATACCACTTTTTACCAAACTCTGTGAATCGCATTTCCATGCAGTGCATGTATTTTCCCGATTTTATATTTGCTCTTCAACTCATTCAAAAATATTTAAGATTGGGTTTGATCTCATACGTTTTACATTTTTATATAAAATATTTAGCAAACAGGATAATTTGGGTCAAACCCTCTGCCTGTTTTTATTTGTTCATTATTACCAAATAATACCAATTCCATATCAAAATTGATTCTTAAACAGTTTTCCCATTTTTCTCTTAGTTTTCTCCCTTGCTCGCTCCCAAAAACTGTGAAATAAATTACAATGCCCTAATTACGGCTGTATTGGATATTTCTCTGTCTCACACAATGAACATTTACTGCTATTAGTTATACCCATTTTCTTCAAGATGCTATTTGTGAGAAGAATGTTATGGCATGTTCTAACCTGAAAATATCTGAGTTTGATTTTTCAAGTATGTCTAACTTGTGTTCAGTTTTTTTTCCCCAGTTTATCGCAGTTTCTAATTTGAACTCCCGTTGAGCAATCGAGTTAATATGAAATACTATTAACTCTTCCAAGTGGGCATTGTGGTAAACTTTTGAACTTTCATTCAAGTTTGATATATGTCGATCTGTAGTGCTTTTACAGTAGTGTGGTTACATTCTCCACCCTTTACTGTAATAAGATTTTTCTCTAAAGCTCTTTTTTACTGACCACTCGGTAATCTTTGATAATGTAGATCCATCTGCCATTCATGTGCAGACAAAGCGGTAGTCATCGTCTGGACGGAAAAGCGGATGCGACTTGTTTTAGGTTATGTGTGTGTAAGTGTGTGTGTGTGTGTGTGTGTGTGTGTGTGTGTGTGTGTGTGTGTGTGTGTGTGTGTGCTTGAGAGAGAGAGAGAGAGAGAGAGAGAGAGAGAGAGAGAGAGAGAGAGAGAGAGAGAGCACTGACACTGGCAGCCAGGAGAGTTTAGAGTCCGTTGGTGTGTGTTCTGTGCAGTAGAAGAAAAAAACAAACACCGCGCGTGTGGCACTGACAGTATTCCTGATATTCTTGGATATGTATCTTGCTCTCTCTCTTTTTTTTTTTTTGTCCTTTATGAAACTGAAATCATATCATCATCAGTAAATCGTTCAGAGGTATCGTCACGTGTTCTGTTGCTGTTTTGTTGTTGTTGCTGCTGTTGTTGTTTTCGTTGTTGTTGTTGTTGTCAGACACATACCCTGTACATACATATTTTGATAAGTAATCCAATGGAAACCTCTGTAATTCACCGTGAATACACATCAACAACGAGAAGAGGCAAAGACCAGTTGGGGGGGGGGGGGGGGTGGGGGGGGGGGTGGGGGGGTACATCTAGCATCCGATGGCCGTATCCCCAGTTCCGCTGGCTTTCCACCTTTTTTTTTTTTGTTTATCAGGTTGGCATGATGGCGGCCAGCCCCGCACAAGACCGATCTCCGCTTATTACCCACCAATCACGCCATTTCTCACGTCCGGCAAGATGGCGGGATTGTATGTTGCCGCAGGCAGCAAGGTTGACTCTCTCTCGCCCTTCATTTGCATACGGGACTCCGACGGGCGATCCTTCAAGAGCTGGGTTGCCGACCTGTTGGAAAACAGCTACATCTCCCACTGACACGCCCAGTCACAGTGATGTGTGTGTGTGTGTGTGTGTGGGGGGGGGGGGGGGGGGGGGGGGGGGGGGGGGGGGGGGGGGGGGGGAGGGGGGGTCTTGTTAAATGGAGATGCATCCGTCATGGGTACTTTGGGTAGAGTGGCCGATATCGTCAGGACAGAACACGTTTGCGGAAGTGCAGCGATAGGGTGTTTTTGTGTGTGTGAGCGCACGCGCGCGCGCGCGCGTGTGTGTATTTGTGTTTGTGTGTGTGTGTGTGTGTGTGTGTGTGCAGGCACTGACATTGACAGATAGGACAAGATTAGTGGTCCACTTTCCGACCGTGCCGTATGAGAAAGTTAACATTAAGTCAGATTCTGTAGACCTGATGTTTGTATGTTTTGATTCTCGCCAGTCTTTTCCGGTCTCAAAATGGTGGGATGGGTGTCTTTCACTATGGTTAATTTTGTGAAGTGCCAAAATGCAAAACAAATCTAAAAAAATATATATAAAGAATGAAATAAAGGCTTTCCAAGACGAGGCAAATCTGGGGAGGTGGGGGTGGGAGAGGGTGGCGGAGATAGAGGTGCTGAAACATCAGACTAGTGCAGTGATGGTATGAATCATGTACAGACAACATGAAGCAAACACCACAAAATAGATGTTCTTTCTAGCACCACCGTACTTAGTCTCAGACACATCAGGTTTTAAAACCTCTGGCGACTAGAACGGAGTGGAACCAGTCCTCGCCTCTCGTTTGCGAACGAGACTCCCGAGTTCCTTCCACAAGCACGATCAGCGAAATGTTGGAAAGCAGCTTCGTCTTGCCGGCACCCAGCGAATTACAGTGATGGAGGGAATCTTTCCCGATAGAGATGCATTACTGGTAAGAAGTGCAAGGCGGCAGTTCGTGACGCATAACGGAAAGTTGTTCGTGTGGGCATCGACACTGACTGAAAGGAGGGATTAGTGGTCTACTTTTCCTCCTGTACCCCCACAGAGCTGATGGAGATGTTTGGGTGTATATCTTTCTCGCCCTTTTCCTTTCTTCCTCGAGATGTGGGATGGATGTTTTGCCTTCTACAACAATAACATTTACTGACATGAACTTTCTGATGACCTGATATCCCCATAATCAGTGTTCATATCAGATTTCTGTTTATTCGACAACAACAACAACAACACAACAACAACAACAACAACAATAACAACAACAACAACATTTAAAAAAAGTTCAAATAGATGCAATTAAGATAGCATAAATATATGAAAAGATTGTCGGTTTTATGTTTTTCATTTTACAGATTCTGTATTATACTCTGTTTAACTTTTTCTCCGATTTTAAATCAAAGCTCATATACATCGGATAATTTCTAATTCCACAATTGCACTTTTAATTAAGACAGTCCCTTTTTTCATTATTATTCATGTATCTCTATCAATTCAGCATTGTCATTCCTTCTCAAAAAGACATAAACGAAACAAGATGCAGAGCATATAAACGTACACCCAGTATATCCTGAATACGCGTGATATATTCCATAAAGAGGAAAAACCGTTTTGGGCTGGTGTAACCGTTGGTAATGGCTTTTCTGGTAAACATCGGCCATCATCTGTGACCTATAATGAACATACTTACAACTTTTCAGAAAGATCGGCCAAGAACTTTCTGAAATTTTCCATAAAGAAGAAAACCATTATGGGCCGTTAATAACGGCTATAACGGTAAACTTGAACATCGGGCATATCCATGACCCATAATGAACATACCTACAGATTTTCAGAAATATCGGCCGCGTACTTTCTGAGATATTCCATGAAGAAGGAAAACCGTTAGGGGCCGTTACAGCCGTTAGTAACGGCTATAACGATAAAATAAAACATCGGACATCATCCGTGACCCATAATAGAAATTTTCAGAAAGATCGGCCAAGTACTTTCGGAGATATTCCATAAAAATAGAAAAACCGTTATGGGTTGTTATAGCCGTTAGTAACGGCCATAACTGTAAACTAAAACGTCGAGCATGATCCATGACCCATAATGAACATACCTGCTTATTTTCACAAAGATCGGCCAAGTACTTTCTGAGACATTTCATAAAGAAGAAAAAACCGTTATGGGCCATTACGCCGTTAGTAACCACTATAACGGTAAACTAAAACGTCGGGCATCATCCGTCGCCTCTAATGAACATACCTACAAATTTCGGAGATATTCCATAAAGAATAAAAACCGTTACAGACCGTTACCGTTACAGCCGTTAGTAACGGCTATAACGGCAGACTAAAACATCAGGCATCATCCACGACCCATAATGAACATACCTGCTAATTTTCATAAAGATCGGCCAAGTACTTTCAGAGATATTCCATGAAGAAGAAAAACCGCTACAGGTCGTAAGTAACGGCTATAACGGTAAACTAAAACATCGGGCATTATTCGTGATCCATAATGAACACACACGCTAATTTTCATAAAGATCGGCCATGTACTTTCTGAGATATTCCATGAAGAAGAAAAAACCGTTACAGGCCGTTACAGCCGTTAGTAACGGGTAAACTAACACATTGGGCATTATTCGTGACCCATAGTGAACATACCTACAAATTGCCAGAAAGATGTAGTTTCTGTGATATTCCATAAAGAAGAAAAACCGTTACAGCCGTTAGTAACAGCTATAACGGGTAAACTAAAACATCAGGCATCATCCGTGACCCATAATGAACATACCAGCTAATCTTCACAAAGATCGGCCGAGTACTTTTAGAAGATATTCCATAAAGAAGAAGAAAAAAACCGTTACAGGCCGTTGCAGCCGTTAGTAACGGCTATAGTGGGGTAAACTAAGACACATGCCGTTACAGCCTTTAGTAACGGATATAACGGTAAACTAAAACATCGGGTATCATCCTTGACCCATAATGAACATACCTACAAATTTTCACAAAGATCGGCCCTGTAGTTTTGTCTGGAGCGAGTGGAACACATTTTGACCCACGGACGGATGGGACGGACAGACAGCATTTCTTCGTTCCCATTCTAAAGTACTCCCTGTTCTATAAGAACTGGGAGCACAAAAAGGAAGCATTGTCATTCCTTTCCAAAAAGACATAAAATGAAAAACAGGAACTAACAGTTAATGTGAAGAAACAAAGACCGCAGACGCTGACTGGTCTTTCAATCTGCTCTTCCGATTTTATTATGCTCCACCACAAACCACCACCACCACCACCACCACCGCCACCACCACCAAAACAAAGTCAGACCACAAGGTGGCGACAGAAATAATGTGAATAAAAATGATTATCATGATAACAAGAATGATCATGATATGATAATGATGATGACAATAATACTCAAACTACAGCACTTACTATTACTGATAATGCTAATCAAAACAGGATGATGGTGATGGTGGTGATGATGAAGATGATGGTGATGATGACGGTAATGATGATGATGATGATGATGATGATGATGATGACGACGACGACGACGACGATGACGACGATGATGATGATGATGATAACATTGTAATGAAGAAGAAGAAGAAGAAGAAGAGAGAAGAAGACGTGGAGGAGGAAGAGGAAGACGAAAAGAAGAATACAGCTAAACGAAAGTTTTTGAGTAAAGAACAAGTCCTTAGATAAATGACGGATTGTTAACCAAACATGACGAGAGAGAGAGAGAGAGAGAGAGAGAGAGAGAGAGAGAGGAGAGAGAGACAGACAGACAGGACAACAGACAGACAAAGAGAGACAGAGACAGACACTGACGGACGGACCGGACCGCACGGACAAATAGAAGAGAGAGAGAGAGAGAGAGGAGAGAGAGAGAAGAGAGAGAGATAGAGAGAGAGAGAGAGAGAGAGAGAGAGATTTGGGGGTGAGGGAAGGAGGAGGGAGAAAACGCAAAAAATATTTTCTTTCATATTTCGTCTTCTCCGCAGTCACTGAATTCCGTAATAACATTTCAGGTAACTACAAATGCTTCTGAAATGATGTTCCTTTACCAATTAACCTTGTGGACGACCGCTTTCTTCAATGTAAAAGGTTTTTGCACTAATACAATTTATCTACAGCGCTGTAACTTCAGAAAATCAATTTTTTGATACGCTTTTGTTGCCATCGATTTCAGATTACGTCATACAGATTGGATGTTGTGTAGCGATTGAAGTCACCGAAATTCATCAGCATGTTGTGTTTGTTTTGTTTTTAACGCCTTGGGATGGTTTTATACACTCCGAGAAAGGTCTTTTTTCTTTTATTTAACTTTCTTTCCTTTATTCAACTTTCTTTTTTCTATTAAATCATTGCTCTCTCTCTCTCTCTCTCTCTCTCTCTCTCTCTCTCTCTCTCTCTCTCTCCACACACACACACACACACACACACACACACACACATGAATCAACGATAAAGACGATGTACATTTTGCTTTTGATTGTCCTGCTTATACACATATTTGCAGCAGATTCAACATTTTCAATGAGCCAGTTGCACAGAGAAAGAACTATCATAATGTGTTGAGTTAGAATTTTATTGTGACGATAGTAGAATCCACAATCTTCACTTATTCTGTATTTTTGCATGGCTTGAAGGTAAAAAAAAAAAGGATTAGTGTGGTTGCGCGGACGTGTGTGTGTGTGTGTGTGTGGTGTGTGTGTGTGTGTGGTGTGTGTGTGTGTGTGTGTGTGTGTGTGTGCGTGCGTGCGTGCGCTGTGTTCAAATGTATGTGTGGGTGTGCTGGGGAGGAGGGACGTTGTCCATTGTAAATTTGAAATATTTGTTAATTGTTTCGAGTTCTTTTCCTTTAAATTTCATGTCCTTATCGATGCCTCTTAAGGCAGTAATTGTAACGCCCCTTGCCAGCAGGGCTTACTTGCTAATGGCAACAAAATTGTGTCAGTGGCAGTCTCTCTCTCTCTCTCTCTCTCTCTCTCTCTCTCTCTCTCCTCTCTCTCTCTGGTGTTCGTTCATGTTGCAATAACTCCGCCTGATCTTCCTTCCAGACACTGTATTTTTGGTTTGACCATCACCCTTGTTCCAAAACAGCTGTTTTCACATCTTTACCTGTTGATCAAGTTTACTTGAATCGTGTCATCCACTCATTACCATGGCTGCCCCTTCCTCTTGGTCCTTTAGTGTGATGTCGAAAGTCCAGTAGATATTGTATCCCTGCTTTTAAAAAAAAAATCCCTAATGTTTCATTCCCTCTCTGACTGTTCTCGTAACTTTCCTGTGTTCTGTTTTATTTCCCCCCCCCCCCCCCCCCCCCCCCCCCCCCCCCCCTCCTTCTTTTATTGCCCATTGCCATTTTTTTAATTGCAGAAAGTCTTTACAACGCCTTTGTGGGGGTGGCAGGCTGGGCGGAAATGAAACAGAGAAACTGACATCCCCTGGCAGAAACGAACAATCAACTGACACAACAATATCTTGAAAAAAAAAAAAAAAAAACAGAAAAAAAAAGAAACCAATCACCTTTCTTTTTTCCCCGAGACCAACATTCCTCACGGGCAGTTACTTGTGATGCTTACGCGATCCCGCTTCTCTCCCATGGTAACCCCAACCCAATGCAGCAAGCCTGTGATCTCTTCATACGAGGCGAAACGGCCGCCGCCTGCTGGTCCCACTGGCTTCCGCCCTCCAGGAACAATACACTGAAAGAACTCTCACTGGAGAAGGGCTCTTTCTCTCACCCCTTGTTCCCCTTAAGTGCACGTGTGTTTATTCAAGGCACTAACATCGTGCCAGCACGGCTGTTTTGGTGACGTTTGCTGCACAATCTGTCGGGGAACTGAGACTCGCAACCAGCTTCCTCCACTCCTCCCGGTTCTCAGACGCTCTTAGGCAGTTGCTGAGTGTGAGGCCAGTCCATGCACTGATGTTGTCCTCCCATCTCTTTCTCTGTCTTCTCCTCTCCTTCTGCCTCCTCGCACTGTTCCTTGTAGAATGGTTTTGGCAAGTCCTGCTTCGGAAACCTGCGGACACATAGCAGTATAGATCCTGACGTCTCACACCAGTATAGATCCTGACGCCTCACACCAGTATAGATCCTGACGTCTCACACCAGTATAGATCTGACGCCTCACACCAGTATAGATCCTGACGCCTCACACACCAGTGTCTGCACGTCCCCCCCACGCTGTTTCACGCTGAATTCCATTGGCTGTTGACGGAAAGAAGCTGACTTCCAGATGCGCACAGGGCAAGTGGGTCTGGATCTTCTGCAGTTTTGCCTATGTTATCGACAGACAGACAGACAGACAGACAAAGAAAAACACATATAAATTGAGGAACGCGCGCGCGCGCACGCGAGCACATACAACACACACACACATGCACGCACACACACCACACACACACACACACACACCACATACACACACACACACACCAAACACACACACACACACCTCTCTCTCTCTCTCTCTCTCTCTCTCTCTCCGCTCTCTCTCTCTCCTCTCTCTCTCTCTCTCTCTCAATGTAAAGACAAACGCGCGCAGTGTGTGTGTTTGTATGTGTGTGTGTGTGTCGATAACGAATCTGTGACATGTCAGTCGAGAGAGATGTATATTCTCTGTCGAAAGAGAAACATCTCATTTTACCGAATTCCCTCACGTCTTCTTCTCTTTGAGCCTAGTTCTTCTGCATGACGACTCCAACAAGGCTCTTGCCACATCCTCATACCTTCGTCGTAAAGAAAAAAGAGACAGACCCCCACCCCACCCCCATCCCCATTCTAACCACATTATCCCCCCCACCCCACCCCCTCTGCCAAAGCCGGCAATGAGAAGCCGCCAGCGACGGAGGCTGACAACTGCGAAGGGAACAATACAGACCAAAACAACACTGTAAAGTCAATAGCGTCCCCATACTTCTCTCCTCGAAGTAAGTACCCAGCCTCGCCAGTAGAGAAGGGGGGTTGGGGTGAAACGGGAGAGGGGGCAGGGAGGGGAGGTAGGGATACGGGGGTGGGGAGGGTGTGGTATTTGCGTACATATTGGTGGCGGCGTACACCGTATGTGGGGGGTGGGGGTGGGGAGGGGAAATAACGGGTCGGCGGTCGACTTTGTGGATTGAAAATTGTTGGAGAAGCTAACTCAGTGGTGAGCCCATGGGGGGATTCCCGTCCGACACCCCCCCGCTTCGTTTCGTTCTCGAATTCTCGTCGCTGTCTCTCTGTGTCTCTGGTCGGTCTCTTGTGTCTCTCGTTCTTTCTCTCTCTCTCTCTCTCTATCTCTCCTCCTCTCTCTCATTCTCTCTCTCTCTGTCTGTCTGGCTGACTGGCTGGCTCTCTCCT
>JADBJO010024398.1:0-12500 GCA_016801955.1 Conus betulinus
CGCTGCCGTTTGTCACTGCAAGCGCACCCTTAATAATATGTTTATATGTAAGCTTGGCAGTAAAAAAAAAATGTGTTTCGTTACAGTGTGATCCCAAGTGCACGCAGTCAAGATAACGGCTTCTCGAACATGTCTGTACCATCGCAGAAAATATTCATTCTTGCATTGGACGTTAGCGGTTTCTTTTCTAAGATTTGCGACCATCATTTTTATCAACTATGTGTCGCCTTTTGATTTTGTTTGCTTATTGGAAACTTTCTCTTGAAGAATTTCAGTCTACAGTTTTCCTGAACACAATGTCTTCATCAAACCTGCTCTTAAATTTACAGAACGTGGAGGAAGATCAGTGGTGCAATATGTTTGATTAGAAATAAACTTTTAACATACGTGAAGACACTCGATTCAAATTTTGATAATGTTTTGATGTTTATCATCGATAAAAAGTTGTTCCATTGCCAAACAATGTTTTTGTATGTATGTTGCTATGTTCCTTCAGAAGGATCACCATACTTTGCTTTTTTCTAAATATTGGTAATGGAATTAGTCAGATTGAAGATAGTTTGATTGAAGCGCTTAGTTTACATGATGATATGTTCAGTTCTGATGTGTGGTGATTTCAGTGTAAGAACAGATGATGTTTCTGTGGATATTACTGATGAGTTTGCACAGTTTTCATGGTTTGATAAATTTCATCAAGTCAAAATTAAACGATGCTCAAAAGATAGGGTATAAATGTGTATAGTAAATGTTTGTTGAATATGTGTGTAGCTTTGGGGTTATTCCTATTCAACGGTGTATGTAATGGGGATAAAGAGGGGTTACATATATTTGTGACTCTGGCAGCAGTGTGAACGATTAGTTTGTTGCATCATGCGATTTTTTTTTCATATTGTGAATACTTCCCTGTGCATTTTGTGTGAGTGAACGGATCGAATCTGATCACATGCCGTTAGAATTCAGAATGAATGTAAAAGGCATATCTGAACATGGATATCCTAATAAGAGAGAACCATGTGGAAAAATTAGCATGTTGACTGATTTTTTGTACTGCAATTAATTCAGATTATGTCCATGAGCGATTGTTGAATGCGTCAGACATGTTAGATGTGAATGCGCATGTAGCATTCAAATTATTTAACGATGCTGTAAAGTGTGCTGTAGATTCTATGAAACATAAAATTTCTGTCGGTTTACAAGACAACAGAGTAAATGGGTTTGAGGTCAGAATGTAAAACTACAAGACAAAATGTAAGAAAGTTATTGAGAACATGTATCAGAACATTAGATATTACTGACCGTCATGTATACTGCGTCCGCAGAAGAGAATACAAGAATTTATTAGATAGAAAGAAAAAGTCATATAACGATTCATTGTTTCAAAAAGTTCTAATTCTGTCAAGAAACAGCAGGAATTTTGGGAAAATGTTAAATTTGCATAAAAAAAAAAAAAAAAGAGTACGCAGAATCAGAATTATATCACAATACATGAATGGCATGATGACTTTTAAGAATATTTTCTAAAAAGATATCACTGTTAATTCTATTGTTTATGCCGGTCAGTCATCAGAAGATGACGAGTATACTAATTATTTAGATCGGTCCATCACAAAACACGAGGTATTATCTGAAAAAAAAAAGTTAAAAACTGGAAAGCTGCAGGGTCTGATGGACTTATAGGTGAGTTTTTTTTTTTTTTCAAACATTTAGGGGACAATGCTATACATTTTCTCGTAAAATTATTTAATGTTTTGTTTGATAAGGGGATCTATCCTGAAAGCTGGGCTGAGTCGACCATTCTTCCTTTGTACAAAAAGGGAGATATAAATGATCCAAACAATTACAGGGGTATCTCATTATGTTATATAGACAGTAAACTGTAGGGTTCTGTAATCAATAAAAGAGAAGCAGAGTAGGTAGAACTAAACATATTACAGGAGAAATTCAAGCTGGCTTCAAAAAGGATTATAGCACAATAGACTATATGTTTACTCTGCTGGCGGCGGTTCAGGGACAGTTTGCTAATAACAGAAAAGTATATTTTGCTTTTGTTGATTTCTAGAAAGCATTTGATTCGATTTCAAGGAAACTGTTATGGCCAATTCTTTTTTTTTAATGGCATAAAGGGTAGACTTATAGTTGTGTGAGAAATATGTATGAAAAAAGTGAAAGTCAAAATTAAGAGTGGGGCTAGGTTCAGTGATTTTATTATGTGTACGCAAAGGGTTAAACAAGGGGAAGTTTGTAGTCCTGTGTTGTTTTCGTTGTTTTATGTATGAATTAGCTCTCGAAATTATTGAAAAGGGCAGGCATGGTGTTACTTTTAATTTGATTCAGTTATTCACTTTGCTGTTTGCCGACGATATTGTATTGTTATCTGAAACTGTTATATGTTTACAACTCAACTGAATAGTTTACACTCTGCTGTGCAAAGACTTGATCTTAAGGTAAATATGAACAAAACGAGTGTTTTAGTTTTCCGTAAAGATGGCTATTTGGCTGCATGTGAGAGATGGGTTTATGGCACTCAAAATATCAGTTGTAAACGCATATAAGTATTTGGGTATTTATTTTTCCACGAAGCTCAGCTTTACTTTTGCATGTCAAGACCTTGTGGGCAGAGAAAAAACGCGTCATTATAAGTGTGTTAAATGTTTTGAACAAGTTTGAAAAACTGTTCAGCTGAGTCATTTTTCAAGTTGTTTGATGCACAAGTTCAGCCAATAGTTCAGTATGGAGCTGAGATGTGTGGATCCAGTGTAGAGGATGAAGTCCACTTTGCTTTGTGTTGCCCAGCACTAAATGATTTGAGAGTAAAATATATCCCTGCCAAGTATTATAGCAGACCATCATGATTTAGTTTAGTCTTACTTTTGTCGTCGAGAATGAAGTTGTTATGAATTATTTTTCTGTACATCTGCATAAGTCGTTTAAAAAACGGCGGAGCACTATAATATGATGATATTGTAACTCATATAAACACAAGGCATATGTTTATATTGAATTAGTACACCAAAGTGCGTGAAAAGTTCTCATTTAGCTTTGCATATTTCCCCTTCAAATGGGGCTTTGGCCTTTTTTTTATTACAATATCGTTATCATTATCATTATCATTATCGTTGTCGTTTATCTCTCTCTCTCTCTCTCTCTCTCCTCTCTCTCTCTCTCTCTCTCTCTCACACACACACACACACACACACACACACACACACACACACACACACACACACACACAGACAAACTGTATGAATCGTCCGCCGCTAACGCGTGCGTGCGCGCGCTGTGTGTGTGTGTGTGTGTGTGTGTGTGTGTGTGTGTGTGTGTGCTGCTTTCCGATGCGATGATCCATTCATATATTTGACTCCGTCTTGTTTTTAGGGGTCAAAAGTCAACGTTCAACAGATCACAAAGTTGCTGGAGACTACCGGCTGTACTTGGTGTCTATTTTAGTGTGCGCCCCCCCCCCCCCCCTCTCTTTCTCTCTCACTCTCTCTCTCTCTCTCTCTCTCTCTCTCTCTCTCTCTCCTCTCTCTCTCTCTCCAGATGATGTGTCAAAATCATTTATCCTACTATTAGCAGATGGCGCCGTTTTGGTTTCAGAAATGGGGCCGTGTTGATGTGACTAAGTGTCTTTGTGACCACATGTTGTGACCACGTGTTGTGACCACGTGTCGTTGTGACCACGTGTGTTGTTGTGACCACGTGTCGTTGTGACCAGTGTCGTTGTGACCACATGTTGGGTCCACGTGCTGTGACCACGTGTCGTTGTGACCACGTGTCGTTGTGACCAAGTGTCGTTGTGACCACATGTTGGGTCCACGTGCTGTGACCACGTGTCGTTGTGACCACGTGTCGTTGTGACCACGTGTTGTGACCACGTGTCGTTGTGACCACGTGTCGTTGTGACCACGTGTCGTTGTGACCACGTGTCGCGACCAAGTGTCGTGACCAAGTGCCTTTGTGACCATGTGCCGTTGTGACCACGTGTCGTCGCTGTGACCAAATGTCCTTGTGATCTTGTCCTTTTGATCTGGTCACAACGAGACGTGGTCCCCCCCCCCCCCCCCCCCTCCCCCATACCCCCCTCATACCACTCCACACACCCCACGCGTCCTCCAGCTTCTCAAGAGGTTTTTTCGAATCTGTAAAATATGTATGTCGTCAAGACTCATCAATTTCACTGCATGCTGACGACACTCCTCTCGTTCAATTCAATTCCATTCAATCAACTTTATTGTCCATCGGAATTTTTTCTTCTGCTCCACATCATTTCTACAAGTACATATGACATTACAAAGAGACATCATAAATCGTTACATAAAAACCAGTGTTAGTATATGTATTTGTAAATACATCAGCCCTCAAGCCCCCCCCCCCCCCCCCCCCCCCCCCCCCCCCACACACACACACACACACACACACACACACGAGCGCTTTGTCGATTTGAAGCAAAATCTCTCACAGACTGAAGCTGACTGGCTGGTTGTCAAAGAAAGCTTCTGCCATGACTGACACAGCTAGTCACCCTGACAGGTGTCAACGAAGGGAGGAGTTGTACAAGGCATTTATACGCCAACTGAACCTGATCAGCTCCTCGCCAAGAAAATGCTGCACGCGAACAATGGACAGTCTCCCCCGACTTTCGTAGTGGGACAGAGGAAGGGGAGACCACGAGGGTGGAGTTCCACTGATTGGCAGCCAAGAAAGACAGAAGGATCACAGAGAGGACGGGTACTTCTGATGGAACGTGATTGGTGAGTCACCCAGTACCACGTGACTGGCGGACTCCTGGACGTTGGAGAAGTGAGAGGGGTGGAGAAAAGGTGGTGCTTCATGCTTTTCACTTTGCGCGTTTACAGCTTTACTGTTGCTGGTCAGACACTAGTAGCGAATCAAGCTAAGACACCATTCAACAGTCAGTTGGGGGAGATTGAAATCACACAGTCGAGTTCATCCTCTTCATAGACGCATCTCTCCACACACACATACAATAATAATAATAATAATGGCACAACCAATGTAAGTTAGGTACTCAAGGTCTGATCAGCACGTTGGGTTAATGTGAAGGACAGACATGTATTAAGTCGCGGCCACCAGATCCTCTTCTTTAATTTCCTCATCTTAGTCATTAATTCGTTATCCTTCAGCTTGAAATCATCCGCAGTGTGGTCTCAAAACTTAGCGGGATGTGTCGTAGCGTATATGGACTAGTCCGCACGCCTGTGACGCCTCCTTGATGAATCTGAAACTGGAATGAAAAACTCTGTGTGTGTGTGTGTGTGTGTGTGTGTGTGTGTGTGTGTGTGTGTGTGTGTGTGCAATCATTTACCCCTTTTTTTTTTTCTGAGTGTGTGGGGCTTTGAGGTTGGTTTTTTTTTTGGTGGTTTGTTTGTTTGTTGTTATAGATTTCGTACTCATTGTTGTTTTCTCTTTGCTTTTCCCCCAGTTCGTCCATGTAAGTAAAGCATCACGTATGGTAGACATGATCTTTCATGTGCCTGTTTATGTTGTTTTTATTACCATTTTTGCTCAAGTTCCCTTGAAGTAGGTATTCACATGACGGGAGCTCGTCATCAGCAGCGAAATAAGTTTACTATACGTGGCTTAAAATATAACAGGCTTCATGGTTATCAGTGTGGTGATTTGTGCGTTTTGCATCACCTTCTGCCTGTTGATCAGTGGCAGTGATGGAGCAACAAGAGGGTTACAGGCAGCAAACTGTAGTGCACGATTCTATTATAATAACGCTAAAATGATGAGCACAGTCACACGTGCAAACTGAATACAAAATACATCACAGATTGAACCAGCCCAATACAGTGTAAAGTCTGCCTCTCAGGAGACCAAAATCCATGGTTTGTCACACCAGAGCACTGCAGACAGATGTTTACACCCATGGCACTAAAAACAGAAACGTGTCTATGGGGATGTGGCTGGCTGCATGCTTGGATAATCCAGCTGTGACAGAATTTACTATTGAAGCCTTCAATGGTCATCTCCAGGCTCGAATCCCATCTACTTCAATTATGGGGATCATAATTCGTACTTCATATTCAAGCATACCAAGTTGTAGGCCTACATATGAGAATTAACGAATGCTATGGTGATGTCCCTCTGACCTATTCAGACTGTTTCATCAGGAGCAGAAGAAATTCAGTTTCCACAAACTGTGTAAAGAAACGTTTGGACCTTGTTCTAGATAGTATGACAGATACTGTCATGGTCAATGTGTTTAAGAAGCCTGTTCAAAGATATGCAAATAAAATGCGTCTGTGTCTTGTTTTCTGCTGTTAATCGGTCTCTGGGACGGCAGAGAGAATTGCAGCGCATTGATCTGTCTTCGTCAGTCGGTAAGTAGGAAAAGTACACCAAAATGACTACAGTGGAGAATTGCAGCGCATTGATCTGTCTTCGTCAGTCGGTAAGTAGGAAAAGTACCCCAAAAAGACTACAGTGGAGAATTGCAGTGTATTGATCTGTCTTCGTCAGTCGGTAAGTAGGAAAAGTACACCAAAAAGACTACAGTGGGTGCTGTTAAGATTATAGTTTGTTTAATGAACCAAACTTTCTTTTAATGGGAAAAATCTCTCTCTCTCTCTCTCTCTCTCTCTCTCTCTCTCTCTCTCTCTCTCTCTCTCAGCCTCAGTACAGGACTATAATCATTATTCTTGAAATAATATGTTCCTCATCCACCAGTAATTACGTATTGCAGCTTTACAACACTGTCAAGTACATTTAAAACAAAGTTCCATTTTTGAAATAGTTAAACTAGTCTGTTTATATGCTAAAGTTGATCAGTTTCTTTCAACTGCATACTATCACAGCATCCTGCAAAATTAGCAAAAGGTTGAGTGTATCACTCAATATCATTAAAAATGCCATGCTGATTAGCAAGAATTTACCCTGCTCTTAATACTGTTAACCGCGAGGGTGAAAATGGAAATCTCCACAGAGTGGCCAGTATGTTCGGTTTTCAGATGAAAAGAAAAGTGTTGTTGTGCAGAGTATTTACAGACACCAGGACTGGATTTGTCCACCCCATGTTTATCAATTATCAAAAGCTGTATCGTTCTGACCAGACTACCTGATCAGGTGAACTTTCTGAGCACTGTCCACCTCAAGACTGCGACCAATCAATCCATTTCACCTGGTCTCTGTGGCTCCCGAATCAGTGTTCCCACAGAGCTCAGAAGTTCTACTGCATTTCCTGGTGATTTCGAAGCAAAGAATCTCGTGTGTCTTTGATAGGTTCCGTGGCTTCTAAATTTGTGATACGCGACCGTATTAGAATGGTCTTTTCTTTCCATGGAGAAAATGTGAAAGCTCGTCGAGTGCCTGAACAGAGACCTGGAAGTGCTCAGCATCAGTGTGTGCCTGGCTGACTTGATCGGGCATTTCCCTGTGATCTGAAGTGCCAGTGTGGCCTGACTTGATCGGGCATTTCCCTGTGATCTGAAGTGTCAGTGTGGTCTGACTTGATCGGGCATTTCCCTGTGATTTGAAGTGTCAGTGTGGCTGACTTGATCGGGCATTTCCCTGTGATCTGAAGTGCCAGTGTGGCCTGACTTGATCGGGCATTTCCCTGTGATCTGAAGTGTCAGTGTGGCCTGACTTGATGGGCATTTCCCTGTGATTTGAAGTGTCAGTGTGGCCTGACTTGATCGGGCATTTCCCTGTGATTTGAAGTGTCGTGTGGTCTGACTTGATCGGGCATTTCCCTGTGATTTGAAGTGTCGTGTGGTCTGACTGACTTGATCGGGCATTTCCCTGTGATTTGAAGTGTCAGTGTGGTGTGACTGACTTGATCGGGCATTTCCCGGTGATCTGAAGTGTCAGTGTGGCCTGGCTTGATCGGGCATTTCCCTTTGATCTGAAGTGTCAGTCTGGCCTGAATTGATCGGGCATTTCCCTGTGATCTGAAGTGTCAGTGTGGCCTGACTTGATCGGGCATTTCCCTGTGATCTGAAGTGTCAGTGTGGCCTGGCTTGATCGGGCATTTCCCTGTGATTTGAAGTGTCAGTGTGGCCTGGCTTGATCGGGCATTTCCCTGTGATTTGAAGTGTCAGTGTGGCCTGGCTTGATCGGGCATTTCCCTGTGATTTGAAGTGTCAGTGTGTGGGTGTGACTGACTTGATCGGGCATTTCCCTGTGATTTGAAGTGTCAGTGTGGCCTGGCTTGATCGGGCATTTCCCTGTGATTTGATTTGAAGTGTCAGTGTGGCCTGGCTTGATCGGGCATTTCCCTGTGATTTGAAGTGTCAGTGTGGCCTGGCTTGATCGGGCATTTCCCTGTGATTTGAAGTGTCAGTGTGGCCTGGCTTGATCGGGCATTTCCCTGTGATCTGAAGTGTCAGTGTGGTGTGACTGACTTGATCGGGCATTTCCCGGTGATCTGAAGTGTCAGTGTGGCCTGATTTGATCGGGCATTTCCCTGTGATTTGAAGTGTCAGAGTGCAGAACACGAGGGTGAAAGCTGGTGTCCCTATAGCTCTAAAAAAAAATGTGGACCAGGAGAGGTACATCTAAAAGAACATTTGCTAATGATAGACTTACTGGCGAGAGAGAGAGAGAGAGAGAGAGAGGGGGGGGGGAGATAGACAAACAGATACAGAGAGAGAAAAACAGACAGACAGACAGATACAGAGACAGACAGACAGAGACAGAGAGAGACAGAGAGAGACGACAGACAGACAGACAGACAGATACAGAGAGAGACAGACAGACAGATACACAGAGAGAGAGAGAGAGAGAGAGAGAGAGAGAGAGAGAGAGAGAGAGAGAGAGAGAGAGGGTGCGAACGGTCCTTTCCGCAGTGCACAAAAAAAACACGAGCAGGCTGCTCTCTCTCTCTCTCTCTCTCTCTCTCTCTCTCTCTCTCTCTCTCTCTCTCTCTCTCTCGTCGCACACACCAACATCCAAAATACATTCGCACATAGATTGAAAGTTTTTTGTCTCCTTAAAAGAAAATCTTTATTCAAGTTAGTATACAACCAAATACACAGCAATGCACAGCAAAGCAAGCAAAATAGATCAATAATAGATCGATCGTAGTCGCAACAAACGTTTATACTAAACAAGGGAGAGAGAGACAGAAGAAAAATATGAGAGAGAGAGAGCGAGAGAGCGAGCGAGCGAGAGACCAGAGAGAGAGAGAGAGAGAGAGAGAGAGAGAGAGAGAGAGAGAGAGAGAGCATATAAGATGAATCGAAGGTAGTTTGAAACTTGGTGCTGGAAGGATTGTCAAAAAGTTGATTGTGTACAGTACCAACACGTGAGTAATGCTATCGTTTGAAGTGTTACAAACAGTACAACGATGGGCGTTCATCACATCCATTTCCTTTCGTGCAACATTAGTCCCATGGTACCTGTTTATTAGAATCATTTTATTTGTTACGTAAACAAATTTTGTTTACATGTCAAAGAACATTCCCCCCACAAGAACATTCAAAACTCATTTTTTCATCTCCTTTCGTTCAACTTTTGTTTCATCATCTATTTTCGAAATGGAACATTGGTACAAGTGTATTATGATGCAGTTCGACCCCTTGAAAACGGACAATAACTTTTTGAAAGATAGGTGCATGTTCAAACATTAATCATTGTCAACGCTGATATTTGCTTTTGATATATACTCACCTATTGCTGCTTTACGACTGGAAAATTTAACATTTTTTGTGTATAAGAACCTTCACGTCTCTGTTAATATTGGCCAGTGTCAAATGAAAGGAAGGGGAGGAAGGTGGTGTCTATGATAGCTCAGTCGTGTTGGCTAAAGTCTCACAGTATTCTCGATAGTTCAGTGGTGTTGGCTGCGTCACAGAGTTCACAATAGCTCAGGGTATTGACTGCGACAGCTCAGAGGCATTGACTGCAACATCACAGTGTTGATGATTGCTCAATGTTATCAGCTGCAGTGTCATAGCGGTCACAATATCTCAATGGTATTCGCTGTGGAGACGCTCTGTTGACGATCAGCGGTATTGGCTGTGGTGACACTTTGTTGACGATCAGTGGTATTGGCTGTGGAGACACTCTATTGACGATAGCTCAGCGGTATTGGCTGTGGAAACACTCTATTGTCGATCAGTGGTATTGGCTGTGGAAACACTGTTGATAGGTCAGTGGTATTGGTTGTGGAAACACCGTTGACGATAGTTTGGTGGTATCGGCTGTGGTGACACTCTGTTGACAATATCTCTGTGGTATTGGCTGTGGAGACACTCTATTGACGATAGCTCAGTGGTATTATCTGTGTAGACACTCTGTTGACGATAGGTCAGTGGTATTGGCTGTAGGATGTTAATGGTTTAGTAGTATCAGCTACTCCAGGATGTTAATGGTTTAGTAGTATCAGCTACATTGTATCAGTCTGACGCGTTCAAGGTGACGCAGTGGCATTGACGTCACAGGTTGTAGTGACGTCCACCTGTTGAAACTGTATCACCACCACTGTATAGGTCACCAGTGTGCCTGTCACCTGGCGACACAGAAAAACATACATCCATATACACGTGCAAGCATGAACACAAATGCACACGCGTGCACGCATCTACACATGTACACCCACACACAAACGCCGGCGGCTGGGCTTTAAGCAACATTTTCTGTCTATATATTTTCGCACACACACACACGCAGGTGCAGGTATTTGCATGAATTCACAGAAAATTAATGTGCAAAAAGAAACTTGCACGCGCGCGCACGTGCACATACATACACACATATACAGGCACTAGCGTTTTCATAAATTCACAAAACAATTATGTGTACAAAGAAACGTGCAAACATACACCGCATACACACACACACACACACACACACACACACACACACACACGCACACGCACACACACACGCACACGCACACACACACACACATGCATTACAAAAACACACAAACACACGCACACGCACGCACGCACACACACACACACACACACACACACACACACACACACACACGCGCGCGCGCGCGCGCGCGTCTTGGAATCAACACATAGATTATTTGCTGACAAAAGTAAGGAAAACTTTAAATTTTCTAAAAATTGTGAGTACACAGAGATGGGGACAAGACACGTCCACTCTAATTTATCTATGTAAATGTCTAATAAGATCAAAATTAACATACGCGCAAGAAGTGTTTTTTAGTGCACCAAAATATCTGTTAAAGAAGCTTCACAGCATAGAATGTGAAGCGCTCAAACTTGCAATGGGTCTTCCCACCCATGCATCTTGTCTTCGAACATATAATGAGGCTCAAATTTTACCCTTAGATGATCAGAGGGAAGTGGCTGCCACGAATTTTTGTGATAAGAAGCGTTCCAGTTAAGAATGATGTGAAAAATGAAATTAAAATTAGATCAGATATCGACTTTCCTACACGTGCAAAAAACATTATCCTCTCAGATTACTCTGGGCAACGTATACATCTGAGCTTAGGCAAGCCACGGGCATTACTGTTGACGAAAAGTCTGTATCTGCAAGGCCGTCTTTCTTCCCTACACCACCCGTGGGAACTTCAAAGGGCCCAATTTGATATTGACCACACTGATTTTAAAAAAGAAGGACAACATAAATATAGTGGCAAGCAATGCTAAATTTATTGAAGAGAAATATCCAAATCATTTAAAAGTATACACAGATGGGTCATTAAAAAAAAAAAATGCGGGCTCTGCTTATTTGATACCTGATTTAAAAGTAGAGAAATGTTTTTCACTGGGGAAAAATAAATCGGTTTTTACTGCGGAACTTACTGCAATATTAATGGCGTTAAATTATCTTCTAAATTTCCCACGATCTATATTTCAAGTACTTTTTTGTGTTGATTCAAAGTCTGTGCTTCAGGCACTGAAATCATTAAAACTGAAGAATAGATCAGAAATGATAATTGAAATTAGCTGTTTAATTCATGCTCTCTCTATACAAGGCACGGCAATTACTTTCTGCTGGATACCGTCACACTGTGTTCATTTTATTATAACGACAAAGTAGACAGAGCTGCGAAACAAGGTGCAAAATGTAGCTCAGAGTCTCTCAGGATGGATTTTCCACTTACGGTTCAAGAACAATATAGATAGTGGAATCATTTGCTTGGAACCATTTCCAGAATTCCTTCAGAAAGTCTCACAAAAAAAGCTTATTTACACAGATTTTAGTATTGCAAACTTAAAAACACACTCCCACATTAGCAGGAAGTTATCGTCCCTTATGTATAGGTGGAAAGTCGATGCTTTTTTACAACAAAATTTAGTAAAAATGCCTCATGTGTTTGTGGACAGAGCATCACAGTTGAACATATTATCTCATGTGCCGCTATCAACAATTTTTATACCCATACTTTCTACATATACTATTACAAATATTTTCGAATCACCAGCTTTAACCTATGAATTCTTTCTTTCTTTATCAAAGAGTCCAATAAGTAAGTACTTATAGTTTCTTACATTTATTTACTCATACTTATGAGGTTACTTTAAGTGAGTCAATCATTAACCTACTACTAA
>JADBJO010024398.1:17500-25215 GCA_016801955.1 Conus betulinus
AAGATTTACTGCTTCTCTTTGAATTCTGCTTCAAAGGTCGTCGTGTGAAGGTCTTATTGTTGTCATACATGTTCGTCTGAGAGGATGAAAGGCCTAACAGATTTCCAGAGGTCTTGAATCTGCTCTGTTTTAATAGGTCTAAGACTGTACTAGTAAGTGACAGAACTCTCTGAAGATCCGTGCTCATATTCTGGAATTCTAACACCAGAAATTGGGTTGCTTCCGACGCGAAACCAATCATAGAATGCACAAAAGAGCCGATGAAATTGATCACAGCAGCAAAGTAGATCAAAGCAAAATAGAAGACAACACCATCAGAGTTATGGAAAGGTGCAAGGTGGATACGAAGAGAAGGATAGACTAACTGTTCAAACAAGACAAACCCCAGGCTGATCGCCACTTGCAGAGCAAAGAAAAACCGACACCTTCTTTTCATTCTCCTTCTGAAACTCTCAAGATCCCATGTAATGTCATAGGTGTTCTCAAACTTCTGCAGGTCCTCCAGAAGCTGTGGAAGCTGTTTTGCCAGTGTGTAGGCAGACAGGATGTACATCAAGGTAATGCCAACGAAACGAAAAACGTCTGGAATGTAATAAAAGAGATGAGATGTGCTATGTCAGATTTCATTAGGAAAAAAAGACAGAAGAGTAGCGCACACAATTGATCACCAGAAATAAAACGACAACTCCACATAAGATCCGGTTCCAGAAAAGTATCATTCGACATTTAGAACAGTGATGCAGTTCTTTTTTCTTTGATTCCTCTGAATTCCCATGAGCTGATGTAGAAACTTGGTGTCTGTATGTTCCATTGACGTCCACAAATATAGTCTTAGTTTCTATGTTTCCGATGTCTTTCATTATTCCACAAGATACACCAGTGCTGGTCTATACTGAACCAGTCTCTATTGTGTCTGTGAACTTCGTCTCTGGAAGAGAGTTCCTGATGCTGACTGGTTCTGGTTTGCTTCCAGCATTTTCTGTGACGTCTGTGCTCTCTAAGGACACAACTTCCAGGCTTGCAGCATGAGTCACTGTAGAAGATTCCACAACTGGGCGTATTTTTCTCCTGAACTTGGCGTCATGACGGCAGGTGGATGGAACCACCAAGCCACTGAGTCTCATGTACCAGAATATGGTCTGAAACACGTTGCCAACGCACTGACTGTTTTCATGGCGTGTTTTATGTTCACGTGCTGAGGCTGTGACGTTTCGTTTTCTGCAAGACATCCTAATAATGTGTTTATGGCCAGGAGACACACAGTCTGCCCTCTGGTTTACTCACCCAGGTTCAAACCAATTCATCATGCTTTGAGAAAAGGGAGTGTGATCTGCAACACACACACATATGTGAATGAAGACGTGATCCCATTTAGAGGCTAGCAAGAGGAGGAGGAGGAGGGGGGGGGGGGGGGTAGAGCCACATAAAAGGAGGTTCACTTCTGCAGAAATCTATTGCTATGAAAATCAAAGTCTTTGTCATCCAGTTCCCTATACACGTTCTGGTTTTTGCTTATCTTTCTTTCTGTCCATGACACATTCTGTAAATTGTCAATATCAGATTTCTAAAAATTTTGTAAAAGTGTGTTCTATCACAATTTTTACAGAGAGAGGAAGCACAAAGAAACACATGTAGTCAAAATGACACAAAACTATTTTGCGACGCTGGTTTGACTGTTTTAGTATATAGAGTAGTGTTTCACTCAAATATCAGAAGTCAATTTTTGAGAAATAAGAAGCCAGTGTGAAAATGTTTCACATCACTCAAGAACAGCAAAACTGAACTGAAAGGGGGAAAAAATCATACAGCATTTAAATGTTTGAAAATGTCTTCATGTATTTATGTTGGTATGACGTCTAAGAATTTCTCAAATCAATTGACTGTATTAAACTTGGAGACTAGAATCATTGGTTTATTGAAACAGTGCACATTTTTCAAACTGTAAAACAGATCCCACAGACTGATGATCTTGGCTGTAAAAACACAAGCAAGACACCGGCTGATGTTATGGATTCTGATTTCCCCAGTCCTGTAGAGGGTGAAAATTCAGGGAGCTCCATGTCCACCCCACAACACACGCGCAGCAACTGGATTCATCCAGCAATGTATCACCTGCTCTGTTCAAAAGCCAGATGCTGCGGCCTGCCCGTGTTGCTCCATTTATATCAGGGAAAGGACTGTTTACATTCTGCATTCATCACTTTGTCCCCCATCTCCTCTGCCTCTCCTCCCTCCCTCTCTCCCTCCCTCCCTCCCCCCCCCTCCTTCCCCCTCCCCTCCACTCTCTCTTTCTCTCTCTTTCTCCCTCTCTCTCTCTCTCTCTCTCTCTCTCTCTCTCTCTCTCTCTCTCCAGTCATTGTTATCTCGGTCCCATATATTGATTTTCTGCCTCGTTTTCCGTGGCAACCCAGGAGTATGACCAGTCCCATCAGCCGCACTGCCTCTCCCCTAAACATTCACGGCCTGTCTTGTGATGTTTTAGTTCTGACACCAGCAGTGCAACAGCTCTCTACCACCTGCTGTCTTCACTCCATCAAAACTGCCATTCCCATGCCTCCTAACACCCACCTCTCCCACCCCCACCTTCCGACTCTCAGCCCCAGACTCTCCATTCCCGATCACCCCTGTCCAGTCATTTACGATTACTCAAACAAGCTGTTATCAGGTAAGTGTGTGTCCAATGATGAGAAAGCTTGACAAATCCGTATCCATGTTTAATAGATAACCACAGCCCCTGGGTTTTTGTGATTTGTGAAATTGGAGGCCACTGGCTCTGAGTACAGATTATACGCCAAGGGGCCACACAACACCGTTTTCCTTCAGTGACTGGAGTGCAGGTTAAAACTGATGAGCAGTCAATGTTTGTCCTCAGGTGATAAAAGATTCAAAGCATGAAATATCATTGACAGGTGATCGGAAATTGCATCAGTTTGCTGCTGGATATTTTGTGGAGAGAGAGAGAGAGAGAGAGAGAGAGAGAGAGAGAGATGCAATGAGGTGATGTGTTGGGCTGAAATGAATGCACTTTGTTTTGATGATTGCAGATGGAATGAAAATGTATATGGCATGTGTGTGTGGTGTGTGTGTGTGTGTGTGTGTGTGTGTGTGTGTGTGTGTGTGTGTGTGTGTGCATTGCTGAGCATACAGCATAAAATTGGTAGAACTTTTTTTTCTTCTGTTCTCCTATCTTCAAGTGGCCTCACTTCCATGCTGATCATTCTCATTCCCACAGCCACATGCAGACCCGTAATGTCAAAGTCATAGAGCAAGCGTGCTACGAGGAGCTATCATCGTTTTAGTACGTTGATTTTGATCATGGGAATAATCACATTTGATTTCAACATCAATGTATTTCTGGTCTGTTCTGTAGACTGAACCACTGATTAAAATCTAAAAGACATTAATATAAAACTGAGCATTGAAATTATTTAGTAACTCTGTGGCACAACAGGGTCAAATACAAATACTGACATCATGCACACACATACACATAACCACACACACACACACACACACACACACACACATACACACACACACACATACACACTCATATACACATACACACACGCGCGCGCGCGCGCGGACTCTCACACACACATATGCACGCGCCTACAGGCTCAGTGAACGCACCTGATTATGGACCAGGATTCCCAGAATTGTATGCAGGACAATGGCATTGTAGTTTGCACAAGAATAGATCCCAACATGGCGGCTTCATCTGGTAGAATGGAGGAACTTCCTAGACCATAGATCATGATGCAGAACTCTGGAATACCACTGAAACATGCAGGGATTATTTGTTTCTATGCATGTTTGTCTATTACTCTATTGCTCTTATTATTATTATTTGTCTTTAAACAAAAAACAGCACGTAAAGAAAATGAAGGCGAAAAGAGGAAAAGAAAGCAGAATAAAAAATAGTTTTAAAAAAAGAAAGAAATTATGGATAAGCAGAAACTGAGGAGGGGGCGGGGGGAGGGGGGGGGAGGAAAAGAAGATGAAAATAAAGAAGCAGGAAGAGAAGAAAAACAAGGAGGAGGAGGGGGGACGTTATTTTTCATAATTTCATGAAGATGGAAGAGAAGAAGAAGAAGAAGAAGAAGAAGAAGAAGAAGAAGAAGAGAAAAGATGATGGAGATGATGATGGTGATGATGGTTTTGCAGAAACAGAGGAAGTTGAAGATAGAAATAAGACCCCAGACAGAGAGGAATTTTCAGTTTCAGTTTCATTTAAGAAACGTCAATGTGTGTGACGAGCGGTGAAAGATGGTTCTATAGGAGACAGAGCAGAGAGCCTCAGCAACACATTAACCCAACATACTGCTTGAATCTTGAATGCCAAGCTAGCATAGTCTGTGTTGCTATCTTAGCCGTGTGTGTGTGTGTGTGTGTGTGTGTGTGTGTGTGTGTGTGTGTGTGCGCGCATGCGAGCGTGCGTCCGTACGTGTGTATGTATGCATGTATGTGTGTGTGTGTGTGTGTGTGTGCGTGTGCGTGTGTGTGCGCGCGTTTGCGTGCATGCGTACGTGCGTGCGTGCGTGTGTGTGTGTGTGTGTGTGTGTGTGTGTGTGTGTGTGTGTGTGTGTGTGCACAGATGCATTGTTTGCTTCTATATCTACATGTACTCAAACACCTGTAGACGTAAGGACGTCGGTAGTATATGTGTGGATATACTTTCTTATAATTTCTAAGAGGGAAACAATTCTTTTAGAATGACAGTGATAATGATGATGATGATGATAATGTTGATAATGACGACAACGACGACGACGACGACGACGACGACGACAACGATGATGATGATGATGATACAACAACAAGTACAATAACAATGGCCAGGACAGAAGGAACGAGAAGAGAAGAGATATAAGACCTGTAGACAAAAGACAAGACTCACCAGATAAAGGCAACAGAGATGAGGTGACTCACACACCCCTGACAATGGTGCAGAATGTCAGACAGCAGCTGATGCCGTCCACACAGGTGCTCAAACACGTCTTCAACGTCTTGCTGGTCACACTCCTCACTCTCCCGTCCCCTTTCAATCATGTTGCAACGTGCTTGATAAGGATCCAAAGATTCTTCTAGGAGCTGGAAGCCTCCTGGGTTTCCTTGCAGCAGGGTGTGGTGAGTCTTGTTTGGGTGATGGGTCCTGTTAGAGTCCTGGCGAACGTCTCTGAGCTCATGAACTTCATGTCTCAGTGTGGATGTTCCTTGTCTTGATCTTTCTGGAGGGCTCCCTCGATGTCCTCAGGATGAAGCAGATCGTCTGTGAACGCCCGTTTCTTCGGCCTTTTCTGGCGTTCCTTGGCGTTGGCTGCTAAATCACGTAGTTTAAGGCGTTGACTGGTCATTTTACGAACATCGTTATCTGAATAATTTACACATTCTTCTGTTTAGAGGAACGGGCAGCCTTCTTGGCATCTTTGCCGGACATGAATGGTACACATTCTTGGCGTCTTCTGTTCAACATGTGACGTGTATCATTTAGCAGAGAGTCTGCACGTGACCTGAACAGCAGTGCCAGCTGCTGGGTGACATACTGGTATTCTTTGATCAACAGCACACTGCCTGTGAGAAACATCATCGATAGCCCAATGTATGAACCAATGGTTTGAAGATAAATCACAGCCACAGCAATCGATATCACATACAAAGGAGGCCCCTCACAGTCATGAAAAGGCACCAGAAGAGTTTTAAAGGATGGAAGGAAAGTGTGGATCCCACAGAAATAACTGCAGCCATTATTGTCTGGGAAAAGAAAGAGTAAATGATGAAAAGCGTCACTTTCCTGTGCAGTGTACGACAGTTGACTCTCACAGAGTAGTTGTCGTCATAGAGCTGCAGCAGCTGAAACAGGCGGGGAAGATGTTTGGACAGTGCATAGTAGGAAGCCATGTAGACAAAAAAAACACCCCACAGATGGAAAATCATATTTTGGACTGAGGAGATGAGACCACTGTTCACAGAGGTCATGTTGAAGAACACTGTTCCGTATCGTTACGTGTTGGCCACCATCAATGTGAGATTGAAAGCAAAAAATACATCGCCTGAACAGCTTTTTCCTGTGACAGACTGGGCAGTTTCGTCCGCTCATTCCATTTTTCCTTCTTTTGATTGGCAGGTACTTTTAAGATCATATATGCGCTTCCATGGTTTGATAAATCAATCGCCACACTGTCAGAGTTGAACGTCTCATCGTGTTGAGTGAATGGCTGAACGTTACACCGTTGTTGGATTGATTTCTTTTGTTCTGCATCATTCTCGGTTACTTCCTGCTTGTTTTTCGTTAATGTCCAGAACGTTCTCATTGTTTGAGAGGTGTTTCAAGTCTGGACAATGCACGACGTGTCTGTTGTTTGTTTCTGGATTCTTATTGCCAAGCATGGTGTTGTGAAGGGATCCATGAGGGTCATCAGAATTTACAGCACGCCCCTTCACTGTAGAGTCATCTGACAGTGTCAGGGACTCCTGAAACGACGTTTTCCAAATGGTCCCCATGGTGACAAACGTCCTGCGCCTGGACATTGATACAACTGGAACTAATCGTGTCAGTTCTGGACTTTGTGCTCACATGTTTACACTCTATTGGCACTGGAAAATCATACAATTCCATGCATTTCCAAATAGGTTCCCAAATCAAGGGAACTAAGCCTTTTCCCACACTGTGGGTTAGCTCTTTCTCGTAGGCTTGCCTCATGTTGATAATCATCAAACCGAGGCAATGACAAAGAGTTCGTTTCCATTGTCACAGACTTCTATATCAGTTTCACACTGCAGACAACAGATGTTATTGCGACTGACTGAAATGAGTTCTCCTGAATATTTTAATATCCTTGAACAGTTCTAATATTTTTACATTAGTGCTATAATGTTTTTCAATATTTGTCTATTTTGGTTAGAAATCAGCTTCAAAGTTAACAAAAAAATAGCCACAACACATAACCAACCCGCATTTCATCAGAGGACCGACTCTCACTGGACAGAACACACACAGGCACTGGCTTAGTTTATATCAGCTTTTGGGGGCATTTCTTTTTGTAAGCGCACTGGCATTCACAACACAGTGGTAGCACTAATCAAGTCTGGAATAGATTGCACGTTCACTGTCTATGTTGCAACCAACAATGAGACGCTTTCAGTGTTTGCCTTGGATGGTTTACTTTGATGTGTTACCTGATAACATAAACGGTCCCAAGTGGGGCAGGTCGTGAACTACCAATGGTTGTTTCGCACCGGCAATAACGAGCCAGTGGATTGGAAGTGAAGTCAAACCATAGCCAGAGAGAGAGAGAAAGAGAGAGAGAGAGAGATGTAGAGACATCAGTAGACGGGGACTGGTCCAGTCAATGAGATGGGTCCACCCAGTGCATCGTGGTGTGGTTTTCTGTGTGCTGACAATCTCTGTCGCAATCATCTCTTTTCTTTCAACCGGTTACCTGACCTGTCAGTTGTGATCGAACTGTCACTTGGGGACACAGCAAGCCTGTCAATCATAATCTCTATGAGATGACAGTGAACTTAGCCTGGAATACTACAATGATTTCACACACACACCCACACACCACACACACACACACACACACACACCAACATTTTTCTTTAAACAGTATAAACGCACGTTTTAAATCAACAATGTTGAGCGAAGTATAGAACTAATTATTTCACTAGAAAAGACTGATCTAAGAATGAATGATATTCCTGAAACTGCT
>JADBJO010024400.1:0-25213 GCA_016801955.1 Conus betulinus
CTGTCTATGTACTTAGTCTCCTGTATCTTTACTTCCAGTCTGTCTATGTACTTAGTCTCCTGTATCTTTATTTCCAGTCTGTCTATGTACTTAGTCTCTCCTGCATCTTTACTTCAGTCTGTCTATGTACTTAACTTCCAGTCCTCTATGTATCTCTCACTCACTTCCCAGTCTATGTACTTAGTCTCCTGTATATTCATTTCCAATCTGTCTATGTACTTAGTCTCCTGTCTCCCTCTTCACTTCCAGTCTGTCTATCCAGTATCTTGTACTTAGTCTCCTGCCTTGTTAGCGTACTGAACTGAGGACCCTCTATACCAGGTCTGCAGAACGCTGTCCACTAACACCTACTGGTCTGTAGAACGCTGTCCACTAACACCTATCGCTACGCCTTCTCCTGGCTCTGAAACTATTCTTAAATGTATGGATTTTGTCATTAGTGTATTCTTTGTCCCCAGGGAGCTTGTACAGATATTAGAGGGGGCGGGGGGGGGGGGGGGGGGGGGGGGGGGGGGGGGGGGGGGGGGGGGACACAGACATACAGAGAGAGAGAGAGAAGGAGGAAGAGGTGGAAGGTGGAGATGGAGGAGGAGGAGGAGGTGGTGGAGATGGAGGAGGAAGTGGAAGAGGAGGAGAATGGGAAAAAAAGAAACTTTGGATATGAAGATGGTGGCAACGCAGATGGGTTCAATGGCTATTTTCTTGTCAGTAGGACAACGGCTTCAACAGAGCCTGCTCTAATCTATTGTAGTTGTAAGCTCTGCTCTGCTCTGATTGCCATTGTTTATCCTTAGAGGTCACAAACCTGATAAACATCATTACTAATTTGCTGGTGCTCAGTAACTATGTTCAACTCGATAAGAAGAAGCAGGCAGGCAGTTATTTCATTCTCGTATTGTTAATGAGCATTTCTGCTTGAGTAGATTGTTGGTGCTCATTCCAGCTGGCCACATGTTTACGTCATCAGTAACTGTCAAACTGGCTGAGTGGTAAACAGTTCTATCGTCTTTTTTTGTGCCGTTTTACAATTCCCCATGGCGACGACATAGATAGGACGAGGTTGAGTTGTCTTCGAGTTGGCAATGGAATTGTTCATGACTGCTGGAAACAAGCACGACGAAGGATAGGTGGAAACTAGTGACATGATGTGTTCATGTAGGATGCTAGCCAGCTCAAATAATTGAGAGCATTTCACCCAGTAGTTCAAACGAATATTTGTTTGGCAGTAGCTGTTGGTTGAAATGAGATTAATGTGTGTGTGCGTATACACACACACACACACACACACACACACACACACACACACACACACACCACACACACACACACACACACACACACACACACACACCACACACACACACACAGATATATATACTTCAGTCTCGGAAGACTATGGAGTTTGCGCTCTAGGTGTCTATTCTGGTACAGCGACGGGTGTGGCTGGCCAGTCCGACGCGGGAATGACAGTCCCTGTGGCAGAGGGCACAGGTGAAGTCTGACGCTGGTCTGTCTGCCTGGGCTGCAGCCTTTCTTTCTCATTCTCTTTCCCCGTGCTGCTGAGCGAGTGTCTCTTCGAACTTGGAGAGACCTTTCTGCACAGTCTGTCTCCAGGCTGACCGTTCGAGGGCTGTTGCTTTTGTGTGCTCGGTCAGCTTGCTGTTGTTCCATGCTTTCTTTGTCAGTCTGATCATGGTGGTACCTGCCTTGCCGATGCGCCTGTTGAGCTCTGCGTCAAGTGAGAGGGTGTGTCTGAGATATTTGAGCCCAGATAAACGAAGTCATGGACGACATCCAGTTCATGGTCATTGATGGTGATGACTGGGGGAGAGTCAACATCCTGTCCCAGGACGTGTGTTTTCTTCAAGCTTATGGTAAGCCCAAAGTCTTGGCAGGCATCGCTGAAGCAAGCCATGAGCTGCTGTAGGTCCTCGGTTGAGTGGGCGGTTACTGCTGCGTCGTCTGCAAAGAGGAAAGTCACGCAGGCACCTCAGCTTGACTTTAGTCTTGGCTCTTAATCTGGAGAGGTTGAAGAGCTTTCCGTCTGTCCTGGTTCAGAGGTAGATACCTTCAGCTGCAGGACCAAATGCGTGTTTCAGGATCACAGCAAAGAAGATTCCAAACAGAGTGGGAACCAGGACGCAACCCTGTTTCACTCTGCTCCGTATCTTGAAGGCAGCTAATGTGAGAGCGTCAAAGACGACAGTGCCTTTCATGTCTTCGTGGAAGGATCTGCTGATGCTGAGAAGTTTGGGTGGACATCCAATCTTGGGGAGGATCTTGAAGAGGCCATCCCTGCTGACCAGATCGAAAGCCTTTGTGAGATCTATGAACGCAATGAAGTCAAGTCAAGTCAAGTCAAGTCAAGTAAACTTTATTATCTCAATTTGAGAAATTAATTTGTGGTCACACACATTCACAGCAAATAAACAATAATTTAGCCACATTACCCATTTTCTCACATATGGCATACATTCATATAGAGGAATTTGGATTTCAATTAAACATCTTTCTCGGTTCATGAAATCAATGGACAGGGGAATAAAACTTTGTTTAAATCTGACACTTCTGCATTTAACCGATCGATATCTTCGTCCTGACTGAAGAAGGTCATACTGATTTGCAAGAACGTGGGTCTGGTCACACACGTTATCTTCTTCGCTTTACAAACAACACGGGCACCTGTATAGCTCACTCAGACTTTTTTTGTCTCTCACACAACGATTTTTCCTCCCACGTTCACCACTTTCTCAAGCACATTTCTGCTCTTCACAGTCAAACAACCCCATACATACCAACACATAAATGAGAAAGTTAGAACAGATTCCAAGAAGCATGAATAAAATGTCCGAAGAATGTCAGTATTCACATGAAATGATCGCAGCTTGCGAAGACAATATAATCTGGTTTGACATTTTTTGTGGACATACTCAACATGGGATTTAAATTCAGCTTATTATCTATAAAAGTTCCTAAATAAGAGTGGCTGCCTTTGCTCCCTACATTTCTTTCTCCTGAAGTTGTTTAAGGGAGAAGATCATATCTATAGTGGATCTGTTGGCATGGAAACCACACACATATATATATACATATACATATTGGTGATAGTTGTCTGAAGAAGCCCCAAAACTGGGCGAAATTCAAATAAAGTGTTGGAGTGCAGCCTGGTTCAGGTGATTTCCTTTGAGTATATATATATATATATATATATATATATATATATAGATATATATAGATAGATAGATAGATAGATACTTTATTCCAACATACCCCAGAATGAGCTGAATAATGCAGTTCAATATTATTTGAATCAAAAAGCTGACCCCAGCATACCTCCCACTGATACACTTCTAGAAATTATGAATCATGTTTTGGAAAAGAATTACTTTATCTTTGAAAACCATATATATCACCAAATTTCAGGAACAGCCATGGGGACTCTCATGGGCTCCCTCTATGGCCAATCTGTTTATGGGGAGGTTTTGAAACAGAGCTTCTTTCTAACAGCCCCGTTCCTGTTGTTCAGCACTTCTGGAAAAGGTTTATAGATGACACACTGCTACTCTGGACAGGGACTCAGGACTGACCTACAAACATTCTTGACGTATATTAATACAGTTCATCCCACCATTAAATTCACTCACAATACCTCTGTTGAACAACTTCCTTTCCTTGACGTACTATTATACTTAGGGAATGGCTTTATCCACAACAGATCTGTACACCAAACCCACAGATGCACATGCTTATTTACACTACAAGTCCCCCCCCCCCCCCCCCCCCCCCCCCCCCCCCCCCCCCCCCCCCCCCCCACTGCAAAAGGAATTTACCCTACAGTCAGTTTTTGAGAATCAGACTTATATATATGTTCTAAACCAGAAGATTCCATTAACCGCTCAGGCTCTTGAAAAGGCAAAAAAAGACACCCAGACATGATACTCTTACTTACAAACCTAAGCTGTCCAAGCCTAGAACACCCGTTATTGTCACTCATAACCCTAGCAACAACCCCCCTCTGCGTCAATGGTTTAAAGAATTATATCAGACAGTTTTCACTAGTGTCAAACTTAAACAGGCCATACCTCACCCACCCATCCTAGGAGAAAGAGAAACAGCCGTTCTCTTAAAGACTTACTTATGCCCTCAGCCCTCCCCATCAAAATAAATCCTAAAGACCCTAATGGTTTTTTTTTCAAATGTTCCAACAAATGTGTTATTTGTAGAGAGCACGCCTTGGAATCCACCAGTTTCATTAGCCACCAGACCAAAGAAAAATTTACTCTAAGACACCATATTGACTGTCAAACCAATAACATCATTTATCTCATGTTCTGCGAACTCTGTCAGAATTCTCAATACATTGGTGAAAAAAAAAATTCACTCAGAAAACGTTTCTATCTGCATAGATCTCACATCAAGAACAACATCGGGACTCTAGTCACGCAACATTTCAACCTGCCCAACCACACCCTGGCCAACATGAAATGCATGGGTGATAAAAAGTTTTTTTTTCAGACAGCCACACGCACAGAATTTGTAGGGAAAAATTCTGGATAAGAAATTGAAAACTCTCCATCCTTTCGGACTCAACGCACTACAATAACTGTTGTTCATGTTCTACGCCGCTGGACTCCTTTTACCTCCCCCCCCCCCCCTGCCACCGAACCCCCCCCCCCCTATTCACACACTACACACACTCACACACACACACACACACACACACACACACACACACACACACACACACACTCACACACACTCACACACTGACACATACACTCACACACACACACACACACACAACTCACTCACACTCACACCAACACACACTCATTTACGCTCACACACTCCGTATGTGCGTGACGCGCGCACGTTTTTACACACTGTCACTCACTCAGCCCCTCTTCCTTACACTACAACGTCCCTTTGCTCCCCTTCCATTTGAACGATTGCCTGTACGTGAAATCCTTTTTAGCTTCTTGTTTTAAGATAGTGATTTTATTCACTTTCTTTTTATGCATGGATAAATGTTGTGTGACTCGCCGGCCAGTTGACTCACCACCACTGAGGAAGGCAGTAAAGCCGAAAATTTTCGAAATCTTGTCTGTTGTGGTTTTTAAACTCTCTGTTTGTCTGTTGTGGTTTTTAAAGGATTGGCTGCACGTGTTGTTCGTTTTTTTCAGGTTGTTTACAGTTCAGGGTGCGTTTGCTGACAACGATTTCCATTTGTGCCTGCAGTTGTTTACTATTTCTACTTTAGTATTTAGGGTTGCTAAGTGCATATGTATTTTTTTCTGTTGAACATAGGTTACATCTTTTTGAAATGTTATTGTATGGTGATGCCCTCTTTATGATTTTCCAGGATAAAGTGATAAAAACAGTGATAAAGCACCCACCAAAAAACGTAGACAAACGAATCGCTTTTCAACTGGATCTATTGTTGAGTTTGTTTATACCTGAAGTAGGCTTTCTCTTCATGCAATTAGCAGCCTTGCAATCCAGGACTGATATATTTGACATTATAGAATCACGGCTACAGCGTCTAGCGAAGGTGTAGCCATGGTTCCTAACTGACAACAAAATAGCCTTCAGATTCCAACTAAGGACTACCATCCTGCTGTTCAAACATTCGTCTCTCTCTCTCTCTCTCTCTCTCTCTCTCTCTCTCTCTCTCTCTCTCTCTCTCTGAATAATTTTTGTTCAAATGATGTAAGCATGACAAGGACAGATTGTAAGACTCTGAGCTAAGAGCTCTGGCCTAAAATCATCATTCTTGCATATCAATCAATCAATCAATCAATCTCTCAATCTCTCTCTCTCTCTCTCTCTCTCTCTCTCTCTCTCTCTCTCTCCTTGTTCCTGTATTTTTTTCTTTGAAAAGAAAGGGGTCAGTTTTGGAAAATAAAGAAAGGGAATGAGTATAAGAGCCATAATCCACAAATTATAGAATCAAAGTTCTGCAGCCTAGAGAAAGAGTACTTGGATTTTCTAGCGAGCAACTTTTTGTTTTATCGACTCTCTTGTTTGCTGTGGGTCTTCAATTCAGTTTGTTTCCTTTTATTTCAGACGCTGGTCCTATCATGAGTGGACACAGCGGAAAGGAAAGGTGTGAACACTTGTGGTTCCCCAATCCACTTTACAGGTAAGAAATGGGGTCTTTATGAGGCTAGTTCTCAGAGTTTCATGCTAATGTGAAAGCCAATTCCAGAATGGAACTTATATCAGAAGTTTGGGGATGTTCTTCTGTCCTAATTCATTGTCTGGGCTTAAAATAGAGGTATAAAATGAGGGCCCGGACAGACTAGCACTGTTTAGTCATCATCATTCTGTTTTTCACAGGAAGGAATTGAGAGGAAGCCAATAGCCACATTTCCCCATAAATGTTCATCTCAAACATCTTTGAAAGGTTAGAGACATTTTCTGTTGGCTGTTCAGGAATCTTTCCTTTTACTGATTTGATAATCAACCAGAGCCATGACTACTTGGAAATAAAATGGGGGTCACCTATACCTGTATCAGTCACCTTGCATATCTGTTGTTCTTTTCTTGGTAGTGTGTCTTCTCCTAGTCCAGAACGACTTTTTGTTTTCAGCCCCAGGCTCTGCTGCTTTGAAGTGGAAGAAAATCACATGGGACGCTTGTCGAGTCCTGTTTCACTTTATGAGGAGGAAGATAAATAGTCTACAAGGGCATGAAAATAAACTGGATACCAGTTATCGGTGAGGCTCGTATTTAAACAGCTTGAGAGAGAGAGAGAGAGAGAGAGAGGGGGAGAGAGAGAGAGAGAGAGAGAGAGAGAGAGAGAGAGAGAGAGCGAGAGAGAGAGAGTTTACTGGGTTTTTTAAAATTACATCTTACCCACCTAACTTTTTTTCTGCACTTCATACAGAATATCATAGTTATGGTACAGAAGACTAAATGATAGAGATAAAGACAAGTGCAGTGTGAATGGAGGCCACATTGCTCCTTCACATGCATGGAGCATTCGTCCTCACTCATCAGCCTTCATCAGCTAGGCTACAGTTAACAGCCCTTTCCATGCCCACCCACGTCACCGTTTTTCTACATCAAGACGGCAAATCAGTCAGCATAAAATGATAGCATCTGCTACCTTCGCTTACCCCCCACATTTTTCTTTTCTGTCACCGTTTCTACATCACGACAGAATCCAGTCACAGCATTCCTTTACCTTCAATTTCTACCCCACAATCAGTCAGCATTCTTACCTTCGCTTTATTTCTTTTCTGATTTCAGAACTGTAGTAGACGAGATATTGTTCCCTCACAGCAATTGCTTTCCTTACAATCTCCACAACAACACCCCCTCCCTCCCTCTGTTATTTCCTTTTCTTTTCTCTCTCTCTCTCTCCCTCCCCCTCCCCTCTCTCTCTCTCTCTCTCTCTCTCTCTCTCTCTCTCTCTCTGTCTCTCTCTGTCGCTCTCTCTCTCTCTCTCTCTCTCTCTCTCTCTCTCTCTCTCTCTCTCTCAGGGGGTTAATTGTAGCTATGTAGGCCATTGTCAATAAACGTACGTATCTGAAGCGTCTGAAGCGTCTCTCTCTAAGGGAAAAAACTTGGAAAATGGAAAATAGATGAAGGGAATTAATAGGCAACAATGATGACCCAAGAATTATAGAATGAGAGATTCAGAGCCTGGAGAAAACGTACCTATTATTTCTAGCGAGTGCCTTCCTGGAAACCCGCTTCTCCCGTTTGCTAAGCGTCTCCAGTATGCTTTTCTTTTAGGTCTGGCCCTCTTGGGATCAGGTACAGCCCTGAAAGCAGAAGTCTGAACACCTGTGGTTCCTCGATCCGATTTACAGGAAAGAAACAGGGTCTTCATGCCACCACTTGCCGGAGTTGTGGTGCTAGTTTAACCTTTTTCAACGTAAGTAGTTTGGGAAGTTTCAGAGAGAGAGAGAGAGAGAGAGAGAGAGAGAGAGAGAGACAGACAAACAGACAGACAGACAGACTGACAGATCGACAGACTGACAGACAGACAGACAGAGAAAAGGACAGACGGACAGACGGACAGACCGACGGACACACCGACCGACCGACCGACCGACCGACCGACCGACCGACGAACCGACAGGGAGAAGATGGACAGATAGACACAGACCGAGACAGAAACAGAGACAATGTCCTATCTCTGGAACTAATCCATCCATTGGACCAGAAAGAGAGGCAAGAGATGATGACGAGGCCAGACGAGCCTTGATCGTTCTTCGACCAATCAGAATTCCACACACAAAGCGTCAGTCTGGTCTGGAGAAGACGACCATGGCTACATGTCCCTTACTACATTCATCATCTTAAGCAGGTTTCGCACTGAGAAAACGATTCCTTTTCTAATGGCTTTTTACACATTTCCTTCTGTTGATTTTCAGATTGATGATGGACACATTTTATATCTACTTGACCCCCTCTCTGGAGTTGATCTTCAGCCATATGGTCAGTCAGAGTCCTTGTTTTCCTTTGCCATTCTTTCAGTCTGCATACATCTCACCCCCACCCCCACCCCCACCCGCATCCCCCATGATTCAGAGTAGAGCTTCAAACATAAAAGATTAAAACTAGAAGACACGTAGAGGTCGGCACACTGGTTTTGATGAAATGAAGAGGGCATCCTGCAATTAGCTACCTTCGAATCTAATCAACGATCAGGCAATCGTGTTGACTTACACAGCAATTTTAATTCAGACCTCAAACAATGAAGATGAGTGGTCGCAGACAGAGCAAGCTTCCACAGCCTCAGCCCATCCCATCACTATCCACCCACCCCCCCCCCACCTAACCCCTCTCCCCCACTCTCCCATCCTACCCCCTCTCCCCCCCCTCCCCCACTGCCCCCCCATCACTATCCACACACACCCCCTCAAAGACCTCTCCACCTACCCCCTCTCCCCCACTGCCCATCCCATCACTATCCACACACCCCCTTCAAAGACCTCTCCACCTACCCCCTCTCCCCTACTGGAAACAATCCAGCTTTGAGCTTGCACTTTTCCGTGATCCCCAGTTTTAAACCTGTTTATTTTTTTTTTTCCTTCTCTCTCCACATTTTTCTCTCGTTCTACTCCAGTTCCTTTCCTTCCTCCATCCCCCCCCCCCCCCCCACTCTCTCTCTCTCTCTCTCTCTCTCTCTCTCTCTCTCTCTCTCTCTCTCTCTCTCTCTGTCTCTGTCTCTCTTGTCTCTGTCTCTGTCTCCATCTGTCTCTCTGTCTCTTTGTCTCTGTCTGCCTGTCTGTCTGTCTGTCTGTCTGTCTCTTGAAAGAGAGAGAGAGAGAGAGAGAGAGTGTGTGTGTGTCTGTGTGTGAGTGAGTGTGTGTGTGTGTGTGTGTGTGTGTGTGTGTGTGTGTGTGTGTGTGTGTGCATGCGCATGGGAGAGTATGTGTATAACGTGCGCGCTGATCGTGCACATGCGTGCAACTTTTGTCTCTTTGCTGGCATTTCTTTGATTGTATTGACATATCTACGAGTTAAGATGACTTCCCTTACCCCCACCTGTCCATGTTATGACATTGGCAAATGGCCTATTCATTAAATCAGTTTGTTCGTTCGTTTGTTCTCTCTCTCTCTCTCTCTCTCTCTCTCTCTCTCTCTCTCTCTCTCTCTCTCTCTCTCTCTCTCTCTCTTCCTTCATGACACAATGTCAGAGTGAACGTAATGTACAAAAAGGAGCATGAATTCAAATATGACAAATCCACACTGAATTGCATTGGAGTCAGGGAAAGCTTGAAAAACCGTCAGCCTGGAATTTCTTGCAGAAAGTTCCCTACATTTTCCACTCTCCTCTTACTCTGCGAGTGTCTTTTTTGAGTCTGGCTCCCATTTACTATGTTGAGAGGGGATGAACTGGGGACGGGAAGCTTGTCAGGTCTTAATTCACTTTATGGGGGAGAAAAAGACTCCACCAAGGGCAATGAGCCAGGGAATGACAGCTAATTGGATACCAGTCACCAGTGTGGCCCTTGCTTGGGAGAGCTTGAAGAGAGACTGAGAGAAACAGAGAGATGCGCAATGAATGGCAAGCACACAGACGGCGCACACACACACACACACACACACACACACACACACACACACACACACACACACACACACACACACGCATGCACGCACGCACGCACATACACACACACGCACATACACACACACACACACACACACAACACACACACACACACACACACACACACACACACACACACGCGCGCACGCACGCACGCACGCACACACCACACACACACACACACACACACACACACACACACACACACACACAAATGCAGAAAGAAAAGAGAGAGAGAGAGAGAGAGAGAGAGAGAGAGAGAGAGAGAGAGAGAGAGAGAGAGAGAGATATATTTTTCTGCTACCATACCATCTGATTCTGAATTTTTTCTCACAGTCCAAATAGTAGTGCTGTCCAAGAACAGAAACGCTACTGACAGAGACAGCAATGCAGGTATCGTGAACAAAGTCAAGGTTGTTATGTGCAGACAGCCCCAGACACACCCGCCATTTCTTCCCAGCATGCTGTTCCCTTCCTATCTTCAGGCACTCTTTTCCAGGTCTAAATTTTGACCTGTCCTCCACTCCCCTACTACTACTTCTATCTTCCTATTTGAAACAGTGTCTCATTCATTATTTCCTTAAGTTTAAACACTCAGAAAATGTATGACTGAAGAGTGAAACTGACACTTTGCAATTCCTTGGAAGAACTGAGTGGCCACAGGTATGGTCGGAAATGCGCGTAAAAAAATACCTTACCCGCACGAACAAACGTGAGTGGTTTGGTTTCCTGTTCACAGATGACAAACCCGATCCCAGCTCAAAGCTCTATCATTCAACTCCTCACTGTCAGCGAAGAAAAGACCTTCAATGTCCTAAATGTCTCCACATCTGGCGATGTTTGATCAAATACCGCGAGGTTTGATCAAGTCTAAAGAGACGTGAACACGACGCACAGCCTCACAAGGAGGCCCAATGAGCAATGTTAAGAACGAAATGTTGTCCCGGTCTGGTCTGTGAGTTTGACGTGTCCTTGCTTTCTGGAGTCTGTCCGTTGCGTCTAGTCTTTAGTACTTGTATATGTCGCAAGTCTTCTTGTCTCTGTGGGAAGTTTAGATCACAGTATAATTATGGGAGAACAGTTTGACCACAAATCCTTACGGTGACAATTTGGATATAGGGCATAGGTCCATGTGCGTTTATATCTTTATCTCTCTGCATTCGTTTTTCATTCTTTGTTTCTTTTACGTCTCTTTATTTTAAACATATACGACATTGAAGAGACGGACTTTACCAGAAAATGGGTTTTCTTGGAGAAAATCTAATGTTGAAGAACAATAATCTCCTATATTCTGGTTGTGTATCAGGTAGGCATTTATCTCTCACTTGCAATATTTTTACACTTCAAATTGGATAGAACATGGACAGATTCATACCAGGAGTGGCATCGAAGAAGATTGTTCGATGATCAAACTCAAACGAGGAGTGAAAGTTCGAAGAGGGGCCAATGTTGTTATGTTGGAGTCAGGGAGGACTGTTTAAGTTGTTTGCAGGGCAGCGAAGGGTGATCTGGAACCTTCAGCTTGTGCCAATGCATAATAATGTACCCATTGTGCACTGAATCTTGTTCCGGTTGTGGGAATTTTGGTTATCTAACTCGCATTGTCTGGGAGGTTGATGGGGTTTGATCGGAAAACCTCCTTGTCAAATTCAAGAAAATCTTTTTCTGACAAAATGGAAGTTGCATACCCTGTGGTTGTGCATTTGAGTAGAATAGGTCAATGAACAACGGATATTAGCACAGAACAAAACTCATGGATCTCTGGAGAATGAGGCAAAGGAAAAAAATTTCAGAAAAAAGGTTTATTAGTTGACATTGAATTTAGGTGGATGGATCAATAAAGGTAAACATTAGGTAGATGAGACGATAGAGGATAGATATCAGAATGGGTCCAGAGAAAATGGATACACGAGAACATGACGAATGCTGTCGGATGTCATGAAGATGCAGTATTCTATGACAGATTTCATACAGAAATGGCATGTTTATGTGGGATTTCAGAAGGATGGTCCACGTAATAAAGTATGTAGGGGATGGGGCATGTGATCAAGAGTTCTGTGAGGATGGTGTATACCACAACTGATTTCAGACGAATGAAATAAAAAAAAAAATGACGGATTTAAGGCTGGGGCAGAGGATGAAGGATTTTAGGATGATAGGACACGAGGAAATGTTTTTTAAGGACAGAACATGGGGTGTCAGGTTTCAGAAGGACAGGACATGGTTAACGGATTTTGGAAGGATGAGACATTGAAGACATTGAAAATTGGGCTTCAGAAGGATTAAACACCGGATCATAGATTTCTTCAGGAGAAGATATGGTTAATGTCACACACACACACACACACACACACACACACACACACACACACACACACACACACATGCACACATAGACTCACATCATACACACAGCCACATGCACACGTGCAACGCATACACTGGGACACATATATGACCCCGTGCCGACACACCCGTTCCACACACACACACACACACACACACACACACACACACACACACACACACACACACGTGTATACATACCACAGGCACACACACACACACACACACACACACAGACACACACACACACTGACTGAAACCAATTTATTGTCAGATTAACTCACAGTTGTACTGACATTTAAGAAAACATTATGAACAGAATACCAACGTTTTTCATTCAAAGCAAAGAAGCATAATAAACACACAAAATACGCGCGCACACATACACATACACACACAAGCGCACACACATGCGCGCGTGCGTACTCACGCACATACACATACACATACGGACGCGCTTGCCCGCGCGCACGCACACAAAAGTACGCACTTACATAAATACACAAATACACGCATCTCAATAAGAACACACCCATACCCTCACATACACTCAAACTTGCACACTCACACACAGACTTACCCCCACCCCCCACACCCCACCCCACACACACACACACACTCATACTCGAGCACTCGTACACATGCATTCACTCTCATAAAACACACGCATGCACGCACACATACGCGCGCACGCACATACACATCCACGCCCATTCAGCATACGCTTCGGTGCTCGCACCCCGATCCGTCGGTGCGCAACAGCAGGGGCCCAGAAATCCACCAGTCGGACATCGACACAAGTTTGGAGCAAGCTATAGACAAAAAGTATTTCGGAAGGATGTGTTCCATCAAACGGATGATGTAAGTGTGCTGCTGTGTGAATCAGACGACGACCTTCAAGAATATTCCTGCGATCCGTGTTCGGAAGACGATCGCTTTTTCTGGTTTAACAACCAGGAAGAAAAGACACATGTCATAAGAGGAATGTCTTAAATTGTCCTGCATTTGGAAAGGAAGAGACGCATCAGCAACACGAAGCATGCAGAGACCTAAGCATGTGCTGCACGCTGTCCACGGACTGATCCAGTTTTACCTGGGGTGACCGTCGTCTACAGAACTGACAGTGAACACCAGTGACATTTTCTCGTTCATGATTTCATCACGTAAAGTGAAAAAACAGGATATTGCTGTGGTTTCCATGTTAATAAAATCGAAATTGAGTCGCGTTTTGTTGTTGTACATCCCGCCGATTTGCTTAAAGGGCTTTTACAGCCTAACAGCATTAAACTTCGTTCATTCGTTCGTTTGTCCAAACATCAAAGCAATAAGCCTATAGAGGAGATAATTTCTACATACACTAACACACACACACACACACACACACACACACACACACACACACACACACACACACTGAGAGCCCATATATACCGGAATTCAGAAACACCATTTTGTGTGTGACTACATGTATATCCAATACATGGTAGTCAAGGGCCATTAAAGTATGGAACTGGCTGACATATTACTCGTAAGAGTCGAACAGCTTATGGGTGTATATGGATTGGGGAAGGGGAGAAGAGGGAGGAAGATGGGGGGGGGGGGGTGGGAGGGGGGGTCTGAAAAGCCTTGCTCTACGTGCAAATTAGACGCCGAACCATACTGATATGGAATAGCCTTGAATAAGATTTTAACGTTTCAAAAATTCGCGAATTGGTTCTAAAAAACAAACAAACAAAACAAAACCTGTTAGGGGGGAGGGAGGCATCGAGGAGAGGGTGGGGCGGTGGAAGAATTAAAAATATCTTCCAAGTGGATGAGATTTATTAAGAGTAACAGCCAACATTGCCAGGCTCCAGCCGTTCTCATAACTGGGATTAAAAACACTTGACAAAGTCAACGGAAGCTTGAAGGACTTCATCTTATCATAAAGAGGCTGAAAGTGATTTTTTTGTACTAGTACAGTCAAATAAAAAATGAGGGATATCGAGAGTCTGACCACATGCACAAGCAGGTGCCGGTTTTAAATACCTGCCTAACCAACCATTAACCCGCAGCCTATGTACAAGGTTACGATTTGGGATTGGCCCTGGAGGATTACAGCATTTGCTTGTTGGTTTCGTCATATCCCATCTGTGCTTCCGAGCTGAATCTTCCAGATATTGTATCTGTCTTATGTTCCAGATTGACTTGTCAGAATGTGGATAGCTTCAGATGAAGAAAGAAGGATATCACAATTCAAAACATCAGATTTATTTCTGCAGCTTCCTTAGCATAAAAGTCAGCTAAATCATTGCCACGTAAACTCACACACACACACACACACACACACACACACACACACACACACACACACACACACACACACATGTATGTGTACTCACACACACACACACACACACACACACACACACACACACACACACACACACACACACGTATACATACCACATACCACACACACACACACACACACACACACACACACACACACACGGGGGTGGGGGGGGGGGGGGGGGCGGAATAGCTCAGTTGGTAGAGCGCCGGACTCGTGATCCTGAGGTTGTGGGTTCGAAATTCAGTACAGGGGAATTTTTCCCTCAGAGTTAACATTGGTTCCGACTCCATTCCCCATACAGTCCTTCGAATGAGACTATAAACCGAGGTTCCGTGTGTGAACGCACGCACAACATTTTGCACACACGTAAAATCCCATCACCAACTTTCGGAAGAGAAGGCCAGTTTGGCCGTTGGTATGGATGACATGTTACATATAAGCATGCACCCTGAGTGAGAAATGGAAAGAATGAAGGAAATAAGGAAATTGAGTGCACGATATTGATCGGATGACACGGGACGGAAAACGACTGAATGATGTGCCAGCATGCAGCTCCTCAGCCGGCACTACCAGGTAGGCACCCGTTGTGTAAACGAGTGTTTGTTATATTATATGTAAAGCGCTTAGAGCCCTATTCTTTAGAGAATGGGCGCTATAAAAAAAAATACACACACACACACACACACACACACACACACACACACACACACACACACACACACGTGTACGTGAACTCACCACACACACATATATACAGTGATAATAATGGCACAGCCAATGTTTGGTTGGTCCCCAAAATCTGACCAGCGCGTCGGGTGAATGCGTAGGTCAGACATCTGGTAAGCCGTAATCAGGAGATCCTTTTCTTAAATGTCTCATCTTCGTCTTTCATTTGCTTATCCATCAGCTTCAAATCATGCGTAGCGTGGTCTGGAATCTTTGCATAATTATGTGGTGTACCGTATATGGACTATTCCACACGCGGTGACACCTCCTTCATGAAACAGAAACTGAAACCGTGCTGCGCGTGCAACTTAAATCCACTGCCCCTTACCTATGAGGGAAACAATTAAGCCAAGAGATGCACTCTGGAAGTCATTATGATACCTTTATAATAACGCGCCAGGGGTAGGGGTGGGGGTTGGGGTGGAGTAGGGGTGGAGGAGATGGAGAAACGGAGATGTGAAGAGGCACAAAGCCGTTCAATCATTTGCCTTGGAAACAGGAAGAAATAAAATTATCAGTTAAATAAGAGATAAATAAATAGATGAATAAATGCATGAATTAGTAAATGAATAGATCAATTGAAAATGAAAGAAATAGATAGATAAATCAATAAAACTGCCATCATTAGGCCTTGCCAAAACTATTTTCACCTGCAACTGAACAAGAGGTGGCATACAATGTGGACGATGCACTGCCAATGCCTCTCAGTTCTGTCAAAAGTGAGTAGTGTAGAACAGGTACACCACAACAACGCCCCAGTCTCGATGTTCCGACACTTTAGTAACCGCTATTTCTCCACGGAAGTCCCACTACCGCGATAGGTATCTCGCATGGTTCATTGATACAAAACATCCAGTGGTGTTCGATTTTTCTACCTGTGGAGTTATTCTTTGTGCAGTGATTACTGAACCATGCTCACAAGACGAAATCATTTTGTCCACATCTATATCCATTTTCTGTCGCTGTGTTATTGATGAAAAAATCTTCTGAGGTTAATTGAAGTTCGAACAATAGACATACTAGATTTTTTCAAAGAAATGAATGTTTCTTAAATCTGATCGTGGATACTGCTATGATGGAAGTAATTCAGGGTGTGACTCTATCCATTTCAATAATTTGGTTTCATTGACTTTCCTCCGCTGTTCTGCCCACGTGTTGAAACGTGTACATGAAAGGATTGATAGCCGAGTTCAAAGGTATGACAAAGATAACCAAGATGACATTCACTTCTCCAGAAATGGGAATGCCAGCCAGTGCCAATAGTCCACACAGCCCAATAGGAAACCAACACATGAAATCTGTGAGCGCTATGGTGATCAAGCGACGGGCGATGGTCATGTCTTTTGACATTTGAGTAGTGTTCTCTTTCAAGCGTTTTTCTGTACTGACCAGTAGACAAATGCCTGACCAGCAGAGGTGAATAGAAACAGAACAAAGTTGAAAGCAATCAATACGCTGAAAGAATACATTTTCCTTTGAATTCGTGTCTCGTAACAGGTAGAGGGACACAAACAGCCGTCTGGCTGTAGAACTCCCAGTGGGATGTCATTGGGAGTAAAGGTAATGAGGCAATAAGCCACCCAACCAACCAGATCAACAGGCAAGCCATTCGGGCTGTTGCTCGTCGGAACTTGAAGGCACTGAACGGAAAGCAAAGGGCAAGAAACCGATCTAAAGTAATCATGCAGATGATCATAGCTGACACCTCACAGGATAACACAGACAAACAACCTGCTACCCTGCAGGTAACACTGCACTTCCATGCATCGTCATGATAAACATATTGGCCACGGAATCGTTCATCAGCCACACCAATAAAAGTCATGTAAACACCCATCAGAAAATCAGCTGTGGTCAGGCTGGTGACGAACACACCAAAGCCACTAGAAGAGGCAATGCTTCTCACAAATAACCGTGCCGAGAAAGAGAAAATATTACCAGACAAGGCCAGGAAAGTTACCAGCCACAAAAACCCACGGTATGTCCAAGACTTTAAGAGATCTTCGCAAGATGACATTTCATTTCTCGGTGCATTGCACTGCGAGGCATGGAAATCAAAAGGTAGTATCTCCTTACAGCATAATCTATAGTTCTGCGTTGAGATGAAACGCAAATTGTAAAGATCTTTGAACATATCAAATGGGAAAAAAAATCACCGGACTACCATGCATATACAGTTTAGTCAGCTGAGGCATGAACTGAAAACCAGTCGCAGAGATTGTGTGGATGGTTGTCATGCTCAGATTCAGTGTTTGCAAGTGATTAAAGTGCTCAAATACTTTAGAACTGAACACTGTCAGGTCTGTGTGTGACAGATCTATCACTGTGAGAATATTCGTTTTGACAGTGACAGAAGCAACTTGAGAGACTGATGTTAAAGGATTCCCAGACAACGACAGCAATTTCAAATTTTCAAAACGAAGAAAGTAAGTCATGTTGACATGCTGCAGCTTGTTGCTACTGAGGTTAAGGATCCTCAAATTCGGTAATTCTATTACAGGCAAGTATATTAAAGAACATTTAGCAAGAACCAGATGTATGAGATACATGTTGCTGCTCACATCTGTCAGTGCCATGCCAGAGCCTGTAGCATCCAAAAATCTTATTTGAGGAAAGAGCTGAGCACGTACAGCCTGAAGACACAAGACAGAGTGGACTTGACAGACAGAGGCAGCCTTCGGGACAGGTCAGATCACACCATAGTTCGTCATCAAACAGTGGACAGTGAAACCAGCCGTCACACATATGGTCCACATGTAGACACGTCCTGGAAGAAATGCATTGATAAAACCCTGGACATGTCATCTCCTCACACCCCTGTTCGTCCTGCTGATCTATACAGTCATACACCCCATTGCATCGAGTGTAGATCGGCAGACAGTCATTGTGCACACCAGGGCAACGATAGTGACTGTCAGGACAGGACTCACTGGAATTCATCTGCAATGTAATAAAATTTCTAATGCTATCAAAATTAATCAGAGCAGGAGATGGAAAACGTTTACCGATATTTGCCAGTCTATAATTGTTGGACAGGTGACAGTGTTTTTCATCTGATTCATCATAACAATGGGGCAGCTTATCACATACCTTGCCAAGGCTATACACCGACCATCTGTACAGGTGAAATGATTCAGACAAAGTGGGTGCTTACAAAATGATTCATCGCTTGCATCCAGACAGTCAGGTAAGAAATTACACACCTGACTGTACGACATCTTGCTGAGACCCTCATCGCATGTAAATGTAGGAGGAACACTGTCAGGACTAGTTGAACCTGGAGCATATGTGCGTGCTCCTGATGAGAATAATAACGAAGAGATGTATGGTTCTGGCTACAATCACCATGCTTCTTGGAACCACATAAGAGAATAGCGTACGTCACATGACCATCACTGCACGATGCCATGTAATGCTGCCATAGTTTCAAAGGATGCTGTGTTTTGGTCAAGAAAATCCCCTCTTTGTGCCGAGAGCTTTCTGCAGTTTTGTTTGCCATGACATCACACATTGGAACTCCATAACCACACTGCTCATCACTCACAAACATTCCTTCCAGGTTAAGTTGAAGACAAACTCTTCCTGTATTTGAACCAAATATACGTGATCCAGGATCGAAAAAATGATAGAAGACTGTCTTTTTGCTGTGCACACTTTGCATGTACATATCAGGCAATGACGGATCAATCACAAACAAACTTGCTGAAATCCTATCCACACTCCAAAATACCTTTGATTTATTGACTATTATACCGTAAGGATCATGCACACATCTAGGAAATGTCGAAGTACCTTTCTTCCAATACCTACACTGATCACCCGGTATTTGCTTTCTAAACAAATGCCAAATCAGTTCGTAACAACGGCCACATAACGCTACCAATCCCTTACACTCATCACTGCTGAAGGGGCAGTGTTCTCTTTCATCTCCTCCATCCTCACACTCAGTCTTCAGGTTACAGTCAACGTGGTGCCGAAAGCTGGAATAACGTTCCACTGAGCAGTTTAACAGCCCAGTGAATAGTTTTTCAGGTGCTGTACCTTCTGGAAAAAAAGAAAAGAACAACTGAAAGCATTTGGCTCTGTTTTCTGTCACGCAACTGCCTCCGACTTTATTAACAACCATCTTTCCGCCACTGACTGGGCTAATGTAGGCAAAATTAATGGACGGGTCTTTTTGCGACCGGAGCCATAATTTTCCTGGGACAGACACTTCAATTAATCCCATTTCTTTCGTTTCTGTGAATCGCTTGAAACTGAACATCAGAATATGATTGCTTGGCACAGGAACAGTCACGGTGTGTTGAACGACACCTTTGTCACTTCCATTATTTATGGTAACGTACCCGGATGTTGGAGAGGTCATTACCAGGGTCATGTAGCCATATACTTTGAATTCATATCGATTGAATACACAGAAAACAGACTATTTTAGAGTGGATCTATTCATGCACGTCGCGTGTGTGAGGATGTGGGTGTAACTAAGAACTCATAACTTCCCCGTCAGGGGATCACAGAAGCAACTATCATCTCCCTCCCACCTTGAAGTAACTGGTAGTCATTTCAGCATCTACAGTACTCAGTTATTTATCCTTAGAATTTATTAGTTTATTGTAATTCAGTGCCTTGCAGATTCATTCCAAGATCTGGCCTTCAGCACTTGTGTCCTAAGAGGTTATCTTTTATATTTTCTACTTTTCACAAGAACATGTAGCTTGTTTTGCAGTTTCATGATTTTCTTTTGCTTCTTAGGTGGCACCTTTGGTTGGTATTTTGAAATCTCAACCATCTTACTATGGTATTGCACACCAGCCTTTCTCTGGGATAGCATTCTGCTTAAATCCGAAAATGCAGAGGAGTCAAGTGAACACTTTCCAAGGTCACTGAGCAGAAACAACCAGGTTTCGAAATGCCGGTATCTGACCAGGGGTTATGATATGTTAGTGTTTCCTCTCCTTTGGAGATTGTCTCCATCTTGGAGACCATAACCTTGTTGATGGCTCATTTTGAGAAGCATTTATTATTCCCCATTCACCCACTTAAGCACATACTGTTAGTTGGGCAGAATTATGCAAATATGAATTCTCATCTCCCCCTATTTCTTCAATCTAAGACATAAGAGCAAGCTTTTGTTCTAATACATATTTGTATTAGTGTCTCTTGGGCAGACCAAATGTCGCCCTAAGATCTATAGACAAAGTACTTTGCCTTCAAGGCGACCGAAAGTCGGTCCTCCTAAGGATGTCGTCACTGACACCTTCCCACACACTGTCAGACAGCAATGTGCTATAGGGGACCCACTGGTTTATCCTCATAAGGTACAGTTAGAATTTGGTTATAAAAAACTACCATTTAAAAGTGTTTTTGAACATTGCACTTCTACCATTAAGGAGACTGCATGAAGTTTTGACCTTATGGCGACCAGTACATTTTGGGGTATTTATCATAAAACTGAATGGGTTCTTTTCAAAAAAAAATCAACACAGACATTAGTTCAGTATCATTGCTAAAAAATAAACCCAGAAAACCCCGGATTTCTTTAGTAGTGTGTAAGAAAAACACATCTGGAGATATATATGTCGGGAATTTCATATACCATTGTACTATCGAGGATCCTTAGTATGTTCGGGATTTGTGAGCCGAGAAGAAGTTGTGAGTTGGACGACAGATAACAGGCCAACACGAGCTCTGATTGGCTGTTGATTTCGGTGCCTTGCTAGGGCAGAGTTTGGCGACGCCATATTGTGAAAAGGGTAAGATTCTTATTATTTCTTGTTGGTTTGTCATTTTTTACGCCGGAAGAAAACTTTGGTTAGGTATTTAGCCACAAGTGAACCGTAAAGCTGCCTGAGAAATCTAAATAAGGGTTTACTACCTACTTGTCGAGATTCAGCGCTAACAGTATGAATGAAGGTCACCGCAGGGTCAGTGCGTGTTTCAGCTAACTCTCTACTCTTCACCTGTTGTTTTATAAATCCTGTTTCAGAATTAAAAGTTTTTCATGCTTAAATGACAATAAAAAAAGAATAGAGGGAGAGAACAATGTGTAACATACACTTAAGTTTACAGAAGAATATTTTCATTAATTTAAAATAGGTTTGATGTGTATGTTTCTTTAACACAGTCTTGTAAGTATTTGAATAATAAAATGAGAACTTTTTTTTCTATTTCAGAAAAAAAAAATAATGTGAGCATTTATTTGTAAGTCATCTGTATGCCTGTACAGATGGAAATATGGAAATACTGCATACACACTAGAAAACACACACAGCGACACACACACATACACTGATACAGTCACACACACACACACACACACACACACACACACACACACACACACACACACACACACACACACATTAGGGAGGGTATGTTTACCTTTGATTTAGAGCCCATATCTCACGTAAGAAAAAAATCAAATGATTTTAATCCAAACCCCAAGAGGGGTGCAGGTGAAAGGGTTAAAATCAAGTCCAAGTGTGTGTATGTGATTGTGTGTGTGTTTGGTGTGTCTTTTTATTTTTTTGTTTACACAAGATGAAGAGATTTCTGTTTTTACCCCTCCAGTCCTCTCTCTCTCCTTCCCTTCTCCCACCCATTCCCTTTTTTTTCTCCACCCCCTTTCTTTCTCCCCCCCCCCCCCCCCCACCTTTAACTGTCACATTGTCACTCTCCCTCCACCCTCCCCAAACCCCAATAAATAGTGCATCAACTGTAACTAACAATGAAAGTAATCTTATAACTGTTTTTTTTTTTGTGGTCCATGTCCTAAACAAGTGGATTTTTTAGTTACCTAGTCAATTAAGTTATAAATTGATTAATTGTGTATTGTCTATTGTATTTTTTTATACTTATGCATGGTGTACACCTAACTGATTAAACGAAAATGTTTAAGACACCTTTCACTTCTGCCAACAGAATTTCCCCCCCTCCCCCATCTCCCCATATCCTACTAAGATGTGTTATCACATGAGTTTGTGTGTGTGTTTGTATATGGAGGGGGCGGGGGGAGGGGTCCTTTTTTTAACCTTATATTTTTCTTTGTGTCGTTTGAGATGGAATGTGTGAATGTGCTCAGTAGGCCAAAGAAATCATGTTTTGACATATTTCTGTAAATGAATAACTATTTTTGTTTGTTAAAAATATGTTTAAAATTATGGGGGGGGGGGGGGGGGGGGGGGGGATTGGGATGTTGGAGGACCCACCAGAAATGATTTATTTTCTAGGTTTTTTTTTTGTGTGTGTGTGTTTTCTTAACAGAATTCTCATTAATTGAAAGACTTTATTGGATTGATAGTATAAAATATACAAACAAAATGCAAAACAAGACACCACAGTGCTGCTCCTGTTTTCTTAAGCTCTTGATACGTAAATAGATTGGGAAATGAGTTTATGGTTATGCCTGTATAGATGGAAACATGGAAATGCTGCATACACACACTAGAAAACACACACAAACAGTGACACACAAACACACACACACACACACACACACACACACACACAACACACACACACACCACGACAGAGAGAGAGAGAGAGAGAGAGAGAGAGAGAGACAGAGAGAGAGAGAGAGAGAGAGAGAGGAGGGATGGATGGAATGGTTATCTGTGATTTGGAGACATGTCACTTTAAAAAAATCCAATGATTTTTAATCCATAGGAGAGGGGTGAAAGGCTTGAATTCAAGTCCATGTGTGTGTGTGTGTGGGTGTGTGTGGGTGTGTGTGTGTGGTGTGTGTGTGTGTTGTGTGTTGCTGTTGTTGTGTGTAAGATGAAGAGTTTGTTTTAACCCCCCTCCAGTTCTCTCTCTCTTTTCCTTCCCCTTCCCCACCCCCCCCCCCCCCCCCCCCCCCCTTTTTTTTTTTTTCCTCTTTCTCGGTGTCACTCTTCTTCCCCCCTCCCCAAACCCAAATAAACAGTGCATCAATTGAAAGTGATCTTATGACTGGTGGGATTTTTTTCATATCCTAATCAAGTTGACAAACAAAGCACAGGACAAAACAAGACAAGGTGTCCTGTGCTTTGTTTGTCAATGTCCTTGGCAGTAACTAACCCCCTCTCTTTCAAAATTTTGCTTCGTTCTCCGCCATCAGTCGCTCCATTTTGAAACTAAACAAGTTGATTTTTTGTTACCTAGTCAGTTATTTAGTTATAAAGTGATTAGTTGTGCATTGTCTGTTGTAATTTTTGATACTTTGCATGGTGTACACTTAAGTGATTAAAAAAAATTCTTTTAGACACCTTGCCCTTCTGCCAACAGAAGGCCCACCCCACCCCCACCTGTCTCTCATGTCCCCCCCCATATCATACTAAGATATGTAACCACGTAAGTGTGTGTGTGTGTGTGTGTGTGTGTGTGTGTGTGTGTGTGTGTGTGTGTGTGTGTGTGTGTGTGCGTTAGTGTAGGGATCGGGGGTCCTTTTTTAATTAAATACTTTTTCTTTGTGTTGTTTGAGATGGAATGTTGGAATGTACTCATAGGCCGAATCCATCATGTTTTGATATATTTTTGTAATTGTATATCTATTTTCTTTGATAAAGATATGTTTAAAAAAAAATAAAGGGACGGGTGGGGAGGATGGGTGTGGGGGTAATTATGGAATAAATTGGGAGGTTGTAGGACCCACCAAAAATGTTTTATTTTCTAGGTCCCTCGTTGCGCTATTACAGAATTCTCATTAATTGAAATATCTTATTGGATTCATAGTGTAAGATGTACATTAAAACACACACACACAACACACACACACACACACACACACACACACACACACACGCATACACACACACACACACACACACACACACACACACACACACACACACACACACACACACACACACGCACGCACGCACGCACACACACACACACACACTGCAAATCAAGACACCACAGTGCTGCTGCCCTCTTCTTAAGTTCTTGATACGTAAATAGTTTGGGAAATGAGGTTATATTTATTTTAATTTTAAATCACACACTCAATATTGAAGTTACATTAAAATGAGTAAACATTTAATCAAAACTGTTGGTGACTCAACTGTACCCGTAGTACTTATTGATTATTATAAAAATGTGTACTCATCTAAGTTTTCAAGGCTGGGTCAGGCCGACTTTGTTATATATACCGACTGTCGGTCCGTTAAGGATAAAGTACTCCGACTATAGTTCTTAGGGCGACATTTGGCCTCCCTAACATGAATAAGTATAAAGTGCTGTTGTCAACTTCATAGGCTTTCTTTTGATACCACACTTTTGAATATTGATTGAGAATTGAGAAACTTATGATGTGTTTTAAGTTCAGATTCCTCAAGAAAGAGTTACAAATCCTCCGCTATAATGATGTAAAAAAAAAAAATCCTTTTAAATTACATGAAAAATCGTTACTACTGTTCCCTTTGATTTTGAAGATCTTGATGTTATTTAAAACTCCATTCGTGTTCTTTCGGTGAATTTGGTTTTATTTAGATCTGATAAATTTGATTTTTTATCTCAAAGAACTACATCATGTTTTATTTTTATGCGAGTTATAATGCATATTTCATGGGCAGTATGGATTAGTGCGCGCGTGGCTGTGTATAACTGACATCATGTAACTTCTGCTCTTCAATCTCGACAGAAGATAGAATTGCGCAGGAAGGATGCATTAAACTATAGGTTTGATCAGGCCTGTCGTCAAACTTCAGAAAAACTGATCAAGGACTTCACTCTCTCCCTCTCGTCTCTCTCTC
>JADBJO010024401.1:0-5000 GCA_016801955.1 Conus betulinus
TTGTATCAAACGCCAATACAAATATGTCCATTTGAGAGAACATACAGACTCTGCATGGTGTGTAAGAGACTGGTTGGAGAAAAAAAAAAATAAGAAAAGAAAGAAAAAGAAATAGTAGTGGAAATTGGTTTTGTTTTTCTTTTCACTTTTTTTTTTTTTTTTTTTTTTTTTGCAGATGAAGACAATATGAAACCAAAAAATGAAGAGGCGGATTTCGGCCGTAGGGAAGAAAAAAAAATAGGAAAAAAAAGGGTACAGCCTTAGGTGCTCCATTGATCTGATAACTGATGCCACAAAAAAAAAAAAAAAAGTGAGCTAGTTTGAGATTGATAGGACAGTCTGACGTGTTAGAGAAACTTCTTCATACACGTTCAGAAACATAGCAGACAGAGATTAGGACAAGGGAGAATACAATATAACATTCTTTCAATGAACAGGCACTTAGAATTTACACAAGTATTTATTTTGACTACAAATTATAAACGACATTCCCAGGAATTCTAACTTTCAACTAGGGCCTTCTCTATCTAGACTAACAAAAAATAATTACACACAAAAACACAAAAGTCACACGCCTTAACATCATGAGCACATTGGACAGGCCTGAAGGCCGAGAGGCCCAGCAACACCTTGACTGAACCAGAGGATGCCAAGGAGGAGACAGTGAGGAAGTGAATGGTTGAGTTTTACGTCCTCATAGCGAAAGCTTTTAGAGACATGTCTTTCATGCACGTTAGTCTTTAAGTGAGGAAGTCAACATAGCCTTTGCCTGGCTTTGAATTGAATCACCGTGGCGTGGCACGGCATTGACACTGACTGCTTTTGCAGCAAGACAACGCCAGGCCCTGGCCGTTGTCAGTGTCTAGTTCATTAGTGACCAGCTGCTCGGGGAGGGGGGGGGGGGGGGGCATTGAAATGTGAGGGGTGGGGTGAGTGGGGGTGCGGGGGGTTGCACGTGAGGGGGCGTGTCTCTTGGCCTGTTGCTCAATCCATCGTACGGTAGTTAATGAAAGATGCAACTGCTTGGGGGGAGAGGGATGAGTGGGGGTGAGGGTGAGGGGGGTACAGGAGGCCCCTCATGCAGTCCATCGTGGGGCTGTTGATGGTTTCCAGTCCTCAAGTCTTCCTGACGCTTGGCATCACTTGCTCACACTTTCGAACAAGGGCGATCACCGTATCTTAAGACTGACCATTGAAATCGCCCATGTCCCACTAATGGTGTGTGTGTGTGTGTGTGTGTGTGTGTGTGTGTGTGTGTGTGTGTAGAGCCCCTATGTATATCACTCTGATACAATTAACAAGCAAAAAAAAAAAAAAAAAAATCTATGGAAAAAACCACCTCCACCAACAAAAATCATGTGTAATGACTCCGCTTAACACAAACAAACGAATCACAAGACACCTGAAGATGTTACAGGTCGAACGTTGGCCTTTTTCGTGTCGACAGACAAAAAGAGGGAAGAACAAGTATGGTTTATAAAAGGAAAAAAAAACAAGCAATGAAATAAAGTATCCTCTACAGATAAACAACACCCCCAAAACAAACAAACACAACAAACAAACAAACAAAAACAACTTGATATTGCAGAATAAAAAAAACAACACAACATTTACGTTTAGAACAAAGGTCGGGCCTGCCAACCAGCCTTCATGGTCCAGGAGGCAATGGGTTCGATTCCCATCAGAGCCATTTATTTGTGGGATTTTCCTGCCCCGACCGGCTTCTACCCCGGGTAGAGTTCGCTATGGGCTCCACTGGAACTACACTGTCGAGTTTCGTCCATGTATGGATGCTTCTCGGAGAGTGTCGCTCAAATTTCCTATCCAACTCTGTTTACAGATATAAGCATGGAAAACTGCTCTATCATGTAGTTTTCACACACTGAAATGGAAATCTGTAGCATCATCTTAAATCCTCATCATCATCAACCAGCACAAAAAATCTCTCCAGTTCCGTGTCCTTCCATGCCCTGCTTTCATGGTGACCTCAATGACCTGTTCACAGACATGGCCCTGGCTTAGTTCTGTCGGGATTATGGCTATTGGCAAATTCATGGGGACTGTCGATGGACAGACGTGGTACAGCTCTCTGATACGACAGCGTGCTCACGCTGGCTTCGCGACTAATCCTAAATCCATTATTGTCGTCAGTACAGCTAGTAGTTGGTGTCCTGCGCATGTTGGATCGGAATAAGCACACTGAACATTGCCGAAGTGACTCGACAGTAGTACAGTCCATTGTTTTCTCTGGCGGGTCGCCTTATGACGAATTGACAGACTGCCAGTGACGAAGTTGTGGCAGAACAGGCCAGGCTGTGACAGGGGGAGAGGGCAGAATGAGCGGCGTGGATGCAGTGCCACAGAAGTGGTATAGATGAGACATCTCTCAGAATAGGATATCCCATCCTGTTCTCCTCAAGTATTCCTGGGTTCGCCCAATGCTCCGGTCAATGCCAACAGAGAGGCAAGAGAACCGAAGGGTGGTTTTGTGTTCTGTGCACACCTGGGTAAACTGGGCACTGTCAGTGTCAGAGTACACACAAGTGACTTTCAGTTTGACCAACGGCGTTTCCGGTTTTATCACTCGACTTAGAGGGGGCATGTGATCGCAGAAAAAATAACATTCAACGGTCAGAGAAGGGCACGCTGATGTCAGTTTTCCTCCAAGCAGCTGATGACAACTGCGGAAAGCCTCCGTCCTACTGTAACTCCTTCTCCCTTCGACGTGTTGGAGGACAAGACTGCGCATGGGCTCCGCCTGCCCGAGGAATCAGACAGTTCCAGCAGCAGTTCTTCACTGGCGTTGTGGAGGCTTAATGTAAGTCTCCTCAGAGCAGGAAAGTTTGAAATTAGAGCTGCTGTGGGTGTAGGGGACAGACCGTATTGTTCTACCAGCTCTTTTTTCCGGCCATTGTACTGGCAAGATCAGGTTTGTGAGCATGCCACAAACCTGTCCAGTCTGGGGCACCAGCAGAATTTCTTTGTTTCTATAAAAAACTTGTAATGATCAACAGAAAATTTAAAACTGATGCTTGTGGATGAACTGAATGTGTCTCTCATACCTATTACATTGTAAGTACGCTCGTCAAGGGACGAATGTTTCCTTGCCGCCCTGGAGAAGCTATTACTTAGCTGTATAATCAGTTTCAGTTTGACTCCTCTCTGAGTAAAGTGAGACAACATGTCCCTAACTTCCTGTGAAATCCTGCTAGATGGAAAAACAATGGTAGCGCGCTGGAAATACGCTCCATATTTTTTAACCATACTGCTGTCCTGTGGACCTAGGAAGCTGACGTCCACCAATTCGCCGGTATCCGTCGCATGAAGCTGAATGATGACGTCAGTCCACACAGAGGGGCACTGCATGAAGGAAGACAGCCTTGAACAGGTGCGCGCCAGGCGACCTCGGTCAGGGACTGGCAGCATCGTGAACAGGAGCACCAACGCCACGTCTGGTAAGTCGGCAAGGTTGAGCTGCCCATAGTGGTCGTCTCCCTTGGCAGCACCAGCTGGGCTTCTCTTGCTGGGTGGAAGTGGATTCTGCGCAAGAGTTGAGCTTAGGGTAGACAACTGATCCATTCTGCTCTGTAACCTGAGAAACAGACATGACTGATTGTCCAAGGCATACCATGTGATGCTCATAGAGGATACATGACTACGAAAACGAAGCTGCACAAGACCAATATACACAGGTCTGCCATGACCAAGTCCTTTAGGGCCTCTGGACAACAGGACGTTATACTCCCTTGTACACTACCTTAGTGAAGGGAAGAAATGGAACAATGAAAGCTAGACGCTTCTCTCTTGACCAAATAAGGGATGATGAAATTGATATGACGCTACAGAAACACTCTTCTGTTATCAACATGACTGGGATAAAAACCAGCCGGAACAGGATTATCTAACAACATTTTTTTCATAATCCTCTCTAGTTCTTTATCTTATGCTGGATGCACTAAGAATCTGAGGTCGTAATGTCTCAGAGAGGACACTCCCTTTGTTCCACCACTGCTCTTTTCTTATTTCAGGTACTGTTATGTTCACTGTCAACTTTTCTTTTATTTGTTTTTTTGTTGGAAAGGCGCCCGTGTGTGTGTGTGTGTGTGTGTGTGCGCGCGCGCGCGCGCGTGTGTGTGTGTGTGTGTGTGTGTGTGTGTGTGTGTGTGTGTGTGTGTGTGTGTGTGTGTGAGAGAGAGAGAGAGAGAGAGAGAGAGAGAGAGAGAGAGAGAGAGAGAGAGAGAGAAGGTTGAAGAACCAGAATTATTCAAGTGAACTTCTCTATAATTATTTCTGTACCATTGTAAAGTGCATGATTCTGTCCAATTTTTCAGAAAAGAGAGTTTGCAGGAGTAGTCCCTCAAATGTAGGATGGGACCTATTTAAAATCATTTCACCAACAGAGGAACCATCTGCGAGGGATTTGACCCAAATGCAGCTTCTCCTAATGGATGGGATGGCAGTGAGGGGTAGCTAAGCTGGTGGCTGGAATGTCAGTTATAAAGACGTCTGGAGACTGTGGCCAGACGACATTTGGGCTACAGCTGGTTTGGGCAGACTGGTTTAGAACTTGGCTAATTAGAGGCTGGGGAGTCAGCCATTGGACTTCTGTGATGCCGTAATCGGTGTTACCTTTGCTGAGGAGGGGTTAGGCCTCCCTCTGACCATGGCTGGTCTCGATGGATCGGTATGGGAGACCAATTTAGAGGCCAAGGAGAGAGAGTCCTGGGAGTCCGTGACGCCGAAGTTGGTGTTGTCTTCTCTGAGCAGGTTTGAGTCTTAAGAGAGGTAAATTTCCACAGGCGGAAGTCGTTGGCGATAGTTGACACATGCCAGATTTTGATTTGGACACAGGGTCTGAAGGTCTGTCCTGATGGCCCCTGCGCCATTCCAGATCCAGCCACTTACACGATGGTCTGCCCATTGTTTGTCGGGCCGTGTGAGGTAAAATGTCAGTTCCAGGTTTGGAGACAATTACGGCAGCCCGGCAGAACCGGATCTGA
>JADBJO010024401.1:10000-25212 GCA_016801955.1 Conus betulinus
AAAAATGTTATATTCCAGCCACGAAAAAAAAAGTAAACCATCATTGCAGCTGACACAAAAAGGAAGAACTTTGGTGAAATATTTAAATCTACACTGAGCATGCATCAACCAGCGCTTTACACATATGTGCCTCTCGTAGAGCATGGTCATGGGGCATGTGAGTTCCAATGGCTACAAGACACTCATGGGATCTGAAAACATCAACACATTCTACAGAATCTGTCGTCCTTAATCCACATAACAGCCTCCCTCCTCCCCCTCCTCCCCACTCCCCTGCCAAACGCTCGCATTCCCTACCACCACTTCCCTTCTCCCTCCTCACGTGTGCTTGAAGAGCCTCCCAGTGTGCACTTAGTGCATGCTGATAACCAGCGCCAGCTGTGTTTGAGCGGACCATTGCATACACTGCAGACAGAGGAGATGATCCACACGTGGACAGGGATAACGCAGATAAAGAAAGGAGGTCAGCGTAGGCTGGACTCCAAGTCATCTAGTGCTGACAAAGTGCGCACTGCACTGGTCACCCCCCAAGATCCACGCATGTTGTGGAGACTTTTTCCTATTACTGATCACTATTCAGATCACGCGGGTTTTGTCAGACCCACAGCTGATAAAGGGCGGTTCAGCAGCTTGTTCCTCACCTGTTGGCGCAGGTCATGTGCCACGCATTAAAATGTATAGGTCCTGGGAGAGCCGCGAGTAAATATGCTGATAATTGATTGTGCCCATACATGAACTTTCTTTGACCAATGGCTACTAAGATCGTTAACAATCTCCTAAGATTTCATGAGCATAGTTCTGTCCGTTCATAAGATGAGAGATTTTTTTGTTGAGTCACTGGGTCATGGAAGACCCAGGAAGCACAGTAAAAGTTGGCCCTCACTGGACTCCTTCACGTGTCTTGTGGATATCTAACAGTTTAATGGCCCCCCCTCTCCCCCCCCCCCCCCCCCCGACTCCTTCACGTGTCATGTGGATATCTAACAGTTTAATGGGCCCCCCCCCCCCCCCCCCCCCCCCCCCCGACTCCTTCACGTGTCATGTGGATATCTAACAGTTTAATGGCCCCCCTCCCCCCCCCCCCCCCCCCCGACTCCTTCACGTGTGTCTTGTGATATCTAACAATTTAATGGCCCCCCTCTCCCCCCTCCCCCGACTCCTTCACGTGTCTTGTGGATATCTAACAGTTTAATGGCCTCCCCCCCCCAACTCTTCCACGTTTCTTGTGGACATATAACAGTTAACTGACCCTCCCTGAACTCCTTCACGTTTCTTGTGTATATCTTTTTGAAGACTTTCTCATTTCATATACAACCCTCCCTCCTCCCCCCTCATCTCCCCCACCCTCACTCACCCCCCCCCCCCCCCCCCCCTTCCTTCCTATCCGGACCAGGCCCTTCACTCTTTTCTGGCTTTGTTCCCAACAAATGTTCCCATTTAACTTACACTGGTGGAGGATACACGGTCTATTATCCGTATCCCTCCTTTAACTTCTGTCCCTAAACTTACACTCTTAGAGGATGCACCGTCTATTAGCTTTTAATCTCCCATTTCTGTCTCTTTGGATCCCCCCCCCCCCCCCCCCAACTCCCGCTTCCTGCCCACCACCGAGCCTTTCCCTCTCTTTGAGATACATATACACTCACTAACATACACAATCATTCGCGCGCGATCACACGAACACATACACACGCACGCATACACGCACACACACACACACACACACACACACACACACACACACACACACACACACACATATATATATATATATATATATATATATATATATATATATATATATATATATATACACACACACATGCACGCGCTTGTGCGCGGAACCTCGTGCGTGCGAGCGCGCGCGCACACACACACACACACACACACACACACACACACACACACACACACACACACACACACACACACACACGTATTCTGTATCTTATTTTATAAATACCGTGGTCTTTGCTCTTTTCGTCAATCCAAACGACTAACAATGACAGGAAGTGAACAGTGACCCATCTCTCTGTCGTCATAAATTTGTGTTTTCCAGCTGTATTCACACTTTATGCGAAGCTGAATAAATGCCTTTATCATGTATGTTTGAAAAATCGATATCCTTATTCGCATTTTACTAATGGCAGCAACAGCACAAAGAGCAGAGAGAAAGGAAGAGGCGAGGAGGGATTTGGAGTGAGAGAGAGAGAGAGAGAGAGAGAGAGAGAGAGAGAGAGAGAGAGAGAGAGAGGAGAGGGAGGAGGGAGGGAGGGAAAAGAGAGCCAGCATATATGTTTTAAGGGGAAAAAAAGTAACCTGAGAGGATTTGCTGATATTCGAAATTCGATTCCCAGTTTCAACTATTTTCCTTTTCACATGATGAACACCATCCTGCTTGTAAGTTGTAGCTGCCTATTACAATGCGTACGATGAAGTTCAAACTTTCCATATCACATTAATAAACACATGGCCACCAACATTTTGGAATCTGACATAGGAAACCAGGAAATGAAGAAGTTGAGTTGGGCTGAAAAGGAGGCACTTTGGTTTTGAACTGAACGCATTTATAGACCCTGGTACTCAAATTTGAGAATGCAGGGTTGAAAAAGAAAATACATTTTCCACAGCATATAACTGCCTGAATTCACAAAAATCTTTTAGACTTAATTCTGCAATACTTTTTTAGCTCTGTCTAGGACTAGAGAAATCTTAAGTGAACTGAGTTGATGTGTTAGTCAGGCTTAACACACCAAGGCTATCTATCTCTGTACTCACACACACGTATGTGCACTCATGCACCCGCCAAACTTTGTGAGACCTGACCCTCCTTTAAACATCAATAAAAATAAAAACAACATTGCATAGAAAGCTGCAAGTGCCAAGACCAGGAGGCCAATGTAGAATAGGATATAAACTTTACACATTGATAAACGCTAACATAACTACTGTCGTACTGAATACTTGCAATTGCTTTTGTACAGTACACTGCTTTTACCTTGATACCTTTGCAAGTACCTTTTATCACCTCTAGCAGGAATTTTAGAAAGAGAGGGGGTTAGTTACTGCCAAGGACATTGACAAACAAAGCACAGGACAAGACACGCATTTCGACCTCTTGGGTCTTCTTCAAGCAAAAAAAAGAAATCATTTGACATTTAGGACAGTACAAACAAAGAATGAAGAGAGACTTATCTGATGCCCATGTGGAGAATGGCCACCAGAAGGAAATGTCATCAGAAAAGTTTCTCTTCGTTCTTTGCACTGTCCTAAATGTTAAATGTGATCTATGTTTTTGCTTGAAGAAACCCAAGAGGTCGAAATGCATTGTGTCTTGTCCTGTGCTTTGTTTGCCAATGTCTTTGGCGGTAACTAACCCCCTCTCTTTCCAAATTTTGCCATCAGTCGCTCCATTTTGAAAATGTAGCAGGAAATCGAAACATTCTCTTCACATTAATAAAGACCAACAACACTCCTTCTTTGTTAATACCTGCAGACGCCTTAGCACAAAGTACAGATTTATCCTTACACATGAGCAAAAACCAACTACAACACTGCATTCGTAAGTAATGTACGTAATTTTATTGTACTGTAACTGAATGTTACAATCTGTGGCATTACGTCCAAACTTCCCATAACACATCAAGAGGCTGCAACAACACAACATACATCATCAATTCTTGTTACTCCCCCTATTATAATACGTCGCACAGTATTCAAACTTCACACATCATCAAACACCAACAAGACTGCTTTTCTTAGTATCTGTAACTGTCGTTTACAACACGTGATATGAATTCCAAACTTTCCTGCATTCAAAGAATGGGATGGAACGTATGCAGTTTGTGCCGACACTCAGTTAGTGCAACAAAGTAACATTCACAAACTACTCACAAGTCTTGTTCTGGTCACAGCCAGCGCCACTCTGAACCTTCCCTTGCGCTGCTCTCTTCCAGCTGACTGCCAACAGTGATGGTCCTTCCTCTGTCATGCGCACAACCCTTGTTACACTACTCACCAGAACTTTCCTTCCCTCCCCCTCCCCACTTTCCGCGTGTGCGTGTGTGTGTGTGTGTGTGTGTGTGTGTGTGTGTGTGTGTGTGTGTGTGTGTGTGTGTGTGTGTAAACTGATGAGCTCCATTGTTGTTTGCAGAAAGTTTACAGCTTTTTTTCAGATCGTAAGTTCCTAAACACTGAACGATGACCTGTCCGAAAATTTGTGTTTGAATCAATATATTCAGTTCTACAACCATTTAAAATGTTCTTATCCACGTTGTCAACTGCATGAGATAATGGTCGCTACTGTCTTTATCTTTTGTTCTTTTCTCAATCGACAACCATGAAACTGATGCACAATAAATTTCCAGTATGAATTAAAAGAACACAATCATAGTCGTGCTAAGACATGTCCCTAAATTATACTCTTCTTGCAAAGGCTTTTAGAGGAAGAAATGATTACATCATGATTTTGAATGAATGTGAAGTGCAAATATGGTTAGGACAGGAAACAGGAGGGCAGAACGAAAAAAGAAAAGAAAGGAAAAAGAAAACCTTGATCGAAAGATAGCACACCTAGCTACAATATTTAAGCTTACTCTTTAAAAAGCATGTTCAGAATGTTGTTCTTAAATGCAATAAAAGCCTATCTGCCATGGAAGCAATGACAGCCAAAGGCACTGAACAGCGCCATATCTACAACTGTGTGTCACGCTCTTGTACTCAGTGCCATTGATTATGGATTAGGGTTTACAACACTGTCCAACAGCAAGCTTCTCAATTAGAAAAAAAAATCAAAATAAAGCAATGAGATTGATGCTGGGAACCACAAAGAACACACCAGTTCAAACTATGCGATACCTGCTCGACCTTCCTTCAACGCAGACAGGACTCAAGCTAGAACAGATGAAGGCATATTTCAGAGCACTTGAAAAATCTCCCCAAACCTGTTTCATGCGGCGGTCAAAGAAACAAAAGGCATTCGGCTAGGACGTGGAAAATCATAGACGTGACAGGCAGAAGACAGCAAACAGCTTGTGCGCCAGACAGCAGAACTCAAAGAAGCGAAGGAATGGGAAAAGTATCCAGACCACTTGAAACACCTCTCTACAAATTGCCATCGCTCCAGAATTCGGAAAACATTGTCGAGAATGGCCGAAGCGCAAAGCCAACGCAGAAATGCAGATGCAGGTAGAAGACCTGTGCACAAAAGATAATATTATGATATACACACTGACGGTTCTGTCACCAAAGGTAAGTCAGGCTGGGGATACATAGTGAAGCAAAGTGGGCGAACTATCCAGGAAGACAATGGTGCACACAGTTTAAACAACTTAAAGGTAGAAGCAGTGACACAAGCACTCCATTGGCTTTCATCCACAAGCCATTTTCAAACTCAGCAAGCCATGATACTGACTGACCCCATGCGTGAAAGTAAAAAGTGGAATGGGAAGCCCTGCTTGGAATGAACTAATGCGCAGCCTTCCATTGGAGAGACTCTTATGGATGTACTGCCGTGGATATGCTGGAGTTAAAGGAAACGAGAGAGCAGACACACTGGTTGGCGAGGCAATAATAAGATTGATTACAGCTTGGCCGATGATGTGATAAGAAATCGGAAGGATCACTTCAGCAAACAAGAGCAAAGCCACTATACCATAGACCCTCCTTCAGACTTGAACATCAAGAGAGGAAGTGGCCGCACATCCACACATAAGGGAAGAGCAAGAAACATCACCATCAAACAAACATTGGAATAATCTCAAGCCAACACTGCAAAGACTCCTAGAGATTGGGACCAACGCACACTGGGCCTTTCCAACAAGAGACACAAATGATCAAACTCATTCAACTGAGATAAGACGTTGAATCTCTCAGGGCCTCAGCGCAAACTGTAGACGTGTGTGCCCTGGTGTGTGATCATCAGTGGGGTGATACCACCGCATTAATTAGACAGTCCACGGACAGGAGTGTGCAAGCCTTGGTTGGTGTGTGTGTGTGTGAGAGAATGAGAGAGAGAGTGTGTGAGAGTGTGTGTGTGTGTGTGTGTTGTTGTGTGTGTGTGTGTGTGTGTGTGTGGTGTGTGTGAGAGAGAGAGAGAGAGAGAGAGAAGGAGAGAGTTGTGCGTGGGGGGGGGGGGGGGGGGGGGGGGGGGGGGGGTGTAGAGTACGCACATACGTACACGCCCACACATACAAAGACAAACAAATATACACACACATATATGTACACATACATATGCAGATATGAATTTAGGCTCACACAAAACCCACAAATTACATGCACACGTACTTCTGCACACGCACACATACGCGCATACACACACACACACACACACACTGACACACACACACACACACACACACACACACACACACACACACACACACACATCACACTGCGTGCGCGCGTTTTTGCGTACACATACACACACAAGCGTGCACGCACGCATGCGGCGCACACACGCACATGCACGCTCACATACACCACAACCACGCATGCTCGCGCGCGCGCGCGCGCACACAACCCACACACACATACACACACACACACACACACACCACACACACACATGCGTGCGCGCACACACATCATGGCCCGTGCCCACACATTCATTCACACACATGTGTGCATTCCTACACTCACATAAAAAAAAGAAAAGACAACCAAGGTTAGGTAGACACTCTAGGTTTAGTCAGCGCAATTAGGCTAATGCGTATGTAAGACATCTTCTAAGTCGTAGCCACGAGACCCTCTTCTTCAGTGATCTCATCTTAGTTGTTAATCCATATATCCATCAGCTTCAAATCATGCGCAGTGTGGTTACAAAACTCAGCGGATGTGGTGTAGCGTATATGGACTGGTCCCGCGCGCCGTGACGCCTCCTTGATGAAACCCATAGTGAAGCTTTTTTTATCTGCTTCCATTATCGCTAAGGTTTTTAAAGTAAAATGTACTGCAATTTTTTTTTTTTTTTCTTCATGTCACTGTGAGAATAGCTTCTCATAAAATTGCAAACAATATTACTACCCTCAGTGCTTAAGAAAGCAGCGTTATGAGCTCTTCAACCACTGCTGATCAACACGTAATTTTATAATAATCATGATCAATATGTAAAGCACCATGTTGATCTTAACAATCAATAACAGCTTGCTGTCCCAGCCTCTGCGCCACCTCAGAGGCAGTGCACCCACGCCGCTCATTCCGACACCCCGTCCACAGCCACAGCCCGGTCGGCCCCGCCGCAGCCCCGGCACCGGCAATCCACAGGGAGCAGTCAATGTCAAGTCGTCAAGAGGCAACCCACCGGAGGAGACACTGCACTGCTGCCGAGTCACTTCGGTGGTGTTTCAGTGGCGCCTGTTCTGATCTAACATAACGCAGGACACCCACCTACTAAGCCCCCTACTGACGACAATAATTGCTTAGTCGCGAGCCGGCGTGAGTGAGCTCTCCCTCCGGAGGGCGCCACCACGTCCGTCCAACGACAGCCCCCATGGGACTCGCCCGATACGGTGACCCCGACGGAACCAAACCAAGGCCACAGACGTGGAGAGGACATCGAAAATGAGGTCACCATGAGAGCAGGGCATGAAGGGCCACAGAATTTTGAGACTTTTTTTTTTTATGCTGATCGATGAGATGATGAGGATGATTAAGATGAATGCTACGGATTTCCATTTCGGTCTGAGACTACATGACAGGGCTGTACTCTACTCTTCCTTTCATAATGACGGTGAGATTAACGTCCTATCGGCCTGTGGCCCTTAAGGACAAGGTTCCTGCAGACATATGTCTACATATTTGTGGCAAGTGCTGTCATCTGTCAGTGGTAGGTAGGTTTCAATGGGGGTGGTCGTATTCGTCTCCCAGAGCTGGTGTTGGCTCAATTCTGGTCGTTATCCTCTTGAATGCTGGTTCAGTTTGGTGAACCTGGTCTTGAACGTTAGTTCACTTCTAAGTTGTTGGTCGACCGACGATGGGCGTCGGTGTGTGTTGCCTGCTGTCCCCCAAACATCATCAGGCTGTCTTCAGGGCCACCGGGCGGCCTTCTTCATGCTCGGGTGGCGATGGTCCTGGCCGCGTGAGGCCGCCTCAAGGAAGCAGGACGAAAGTCGCTGGAGCGCTGCACGAGCCCCTAAACTTGGCGGGCACCTGCTGACTGCTCGGCCGAGAGGGCAATTTTTCAGCCCAGGCCCCTAAGGGGTGCCCCCGTGTCTGCCACCCCTCAAAACACACGGTATCCTCCAGGCCACGGTAGTCGAGAAAGTGTTTCCACTCTCCATGATTATATCCCCCCTCCCTGCCCATCCCCCTCCACCCCCCACCCCTCGGACATTACGGCTGCATGGAATGCTAGAAACTTTCCCCCTGCCTGCAGTCTTTCCACTCTCAACCCAGGGTTTTCTTTTTTTTTTTCTTTTTTCTTGTAACCGTGAAGGGATCACTCACTAAATCCAACTAATATCACACAACTATGTGCTCAGATGAATATGTGCGGTCGGTTAGGTAATGGAACTATGAATGTTCGGGAAAAAAAAGTCCAAAATAATAGTGACCAGAATGACGAAAGATAATAAGAACAATATGATAGCATATAATAATGAAGAATGATAATCATCATCATCATAAATCAATCATCATCATCATCATCATCAATCATCGCCATAATGCTGATAATAAATAAAATGATGACAGTGATAAGAACAAAAGCGATAATGATGATGATATCAAGAACTACAATAATGATATTATCAAAATAATTTTAAAGCGCGCTTGCCAAACCTTCTCATGTGGACAACGAGCTGCCTACCTGGATAGTGCCGACGGAAGAGAGAGCTGCCCTGCCCGCGCTTTATTTCAGTCGTTTCCTGTGTCATCCCTTCACTTTCCCGATTTCCTTCATTCTTTCAGTTTTCTCACGCGGGGTGCAGGCTACGTGTAACGCGTCATCCCATATCAATGGTCAAGCTGGCCCTTCTCTTCCGAAAGCTGGTGATGGAATTTTACGTGTGTGCAAGATGTCATGTATGCGGTCACTCATGGAACCTTGGTTTATAGTCTCATTCGAAGGACTCTTTGGGAAATGGAGTCAGAATCAAGCTTAACCCTGAGGGAAAAATCCCCCGTACCGAAACTGCCCGGCGGAGATTGAAGCGGCGACCCCCGGATCCCACGTTTACGAGTCCGGAGCCCTACCAACTGAGCTATTCCAGCCCCATTACCTTACGAACTAAGATACCGTAGTGTGTTTTGTGTGCGAGTGATTCCTATTTTTGGTTGTATGTAGGCGCACAGTACAAGTAGAAAGCTAATGGTGGTTTTTCATCGGAATTTTTTTTTTTTATTACTCCTATTTAACCATGAATTTTATTGTCTGCGTTTCCAAACTGTTTACACACAAGAGTCTGATGCCAATGCTATTTGGAATCTTTTTTTCTTTATCAATGGTTCTCATTCTGATTGATTAAAATGCTGGTGCATAAAGAGTCTGCCAGAATAGACAGCAGAACCCCTTCTCTCCCTCCCCCATAGTCCGCCGAGACACACCTACCATGCAGTCTTCCCCTCTCTTGCCACACACACACAGCTTTCCTCCATCCTCACACACACACACACACACACACACAAACACACCACACACACACACACACACACACACACACACGACGTTAACCACTTCGCCACGGCGGCTGGCCCGACTGAGCCAAACACACACAACACACACACACACACACACACACACCACACACACACCCACACCACACACACACACACACACAACACACACACACACACACACACACACTCACGCATGCATGCACGCACGCACGCACACACGCACGCACGAACGAACACACACACACACACAACACACACACACCACACACACACACACACCACACACACACACACAAATGTGTATCTCTACTTCCAGCACTTTTCATTAAATTTCATCTGGTGTGAAGTCTATATGTAGCCCTACCGACAGCAAATGTACATACCAGGGATGTTTCCGAAGCAAATATCTATTCTGCATATACTTATCAATGAAACGGAAGCATATACCAGTTCACTGCAAATTTGCGGGGGGGGCGGGGGGGGGGGGGGGGAGGGGGGGGGAGGTGGAACAGTTGAGTGAAACCTGGATCCATTTTCAATGAGTCTGTTATCAAATGAAAACAATACAAAAGATCCTAGAAGACGGTTCAACGATGGGAAACACAATGCGGTTTTATCATACCGGAAATAGTAAGATACAAAGTTCTGTAAAAGAAGCCAAATGAAATCTTCCTCAAAATATGACCAGGCAAATGAACCCACATTTTACATACAGTCAGCTATTCCAATGACGAAATACAGAATTAAAACATTTTTGTTTTCGCATGATCTCATTGTTTGTTCTCCCTACAATCAGAACAAAACCAGCTGTTTGTTTTCATATCTGAGCAGGGGATATATATATATATATATATATTGGACAATTTTCCTGTTGTGGCATTCTTGGCCAGGCGATCAGCCATTTCATTCCCTCCGATGCCAACATGACGGGAACCAAAGCCAGAACAATGTTGTAACCCTCCACTTTCAACCTTGTAAAAACGTTCAAAGAAGTGTAAACGTTCCGGATGATGAAGGTTGTTGCCAGCTATATGCCTCCAAAGCTGACAGCGAATCCGACAGAACCAGACAGTCCCCCTCTTCATAGATTGTGAGATTATCCTCAACGCCAGAACCCAGAAAGTCCCTCTTCGTAGATTGTAAGATTATCCGCAGCGTCAGAACCAGTAAGTCCCTCTTCGTAGATTGTGAGATTATCATCAGCGCCAGAACCAGAGCTGTGAGTTCACACATACTGTCTCCACATTTTCAGATCCGTCCAAACCTACGAGTTTCCTTTCATCTACGTCTGGTGGTCGTAAAGAAGCAACAGTTCTGTGCCGGCTGCACACCGGCCATTCGTATTTTACCCATTCCTACCTTTTTTAAAGAGTGAATTAGCTCCGTGGTGCATTCCATATCACGTGCCACTCACAATGAAACATGTTCTTTTAGAGTGTTGGGACTTGCATGATGTGAGACACAAACATTTTACAACAGATTCCATGAAAACCTTGTTCAGAGATGTTCCGCCTGACGCGATATTTGAGTTCTTGAAAGAGATTAACATCTTTGATCAGATCTGAGATTTTACAGTGGAAAGATTTTTTTAGCTATGTTTCGGATGGGTTTTTCGATGTATGTTAAAGAATTGTGTGAATGAATTACTTATGCGTTGATTTTAACGTGGTGACAGCCTGATGTGGCCCTTTGTGGTCGGGTACATCTCGATAGATCCCCCTCTCGGTAGATCGTGGGTCGCTGGGCTGAAAGCAACATTAATCTATCTTTTCTTATCTTAGCTGCGTTTTGGTGTTCTCACTGAGCGGAGAGAAGTGATGTGCTGTCTTGACTTTTCGTGTCCTTTTGTTAGTCTGCATTGGGATAGTGTTAGCTTTTTTATGCTTCTGATTTGCACTCTTCATGGGGAAAAAAATCCCAGGAATGTTAGGAAGTATGGCTGTCTGAAACAAGGAGATTTGATAGGAGGAGTTAGAGTGACGTCATTTTCTTGAAGCCAAACATTTCTAGAGGCGCCATTTTGGTTAACCCAAAACAAAGCCGCGAAGATGCCTAACTGCTGTGCTTTCGGGTGCACGAAAAGACCTGATCGTGATAGGAAACGAGGCATAACTTTTCACAGGTAAGTTATGTTGCCATTGTTGCTGATCATGATGAATGTAAATATCAATCGATTAGATCTAACTGTCAGATCAGTGGTGTCGGGATTGTTCATCTGGGGCCGGCTGCACGAAAGCATTCTAAGGTTTTGGAATCATTCTAGAATACAGAGAGAAGAAGAATTTGGTATTGAGGTAGACTTACAAAATATATGCTTTCCTGACTAGGCTAGAGAGTCTTTCATTATGATTATGGGGTTAGTGCTAGGACTGTTGGCACACACAACAGTGTCAGGTGCCGTCGTTGGCACAGGTCAGTTCAACTGTGACAGAGTGAGACGTGGAGCCTGTGCTGACGCTGCGACTTGTGTCAAGAATGTACTGCACGTAGATCTAGGCCTTAGTAGTGATGCGCGATGCCAGTCAGTCAGTTGTTTTCGACTATGACGGCCAGATAGCAGAGGGGGGCATATGCTATTCTGGCAGGATGGCGAAAGTTTGATTATAGTGGAGGAGCCTTGCCCACGGCACCAGAGCCACCAGAGCCGGTGCAAGGGCCCCCTCAGTGTGTGCGCGTGTGCAGTGTGTGTTGTGTGTGTGTGTGTGCGTGTTTTTGTGTGTGTGTGGTGTGTGTGTGTTTGGGTGTGTATGTGGTGTTTGTGTGTGTGTGTGTGTGTGTGTGTGTGTGTGTGTGTGTGTGCCTGACATGTTGGGGGAGCTTTGCGAGTTGGAATAGGGGTAAACTTTTACTATTAATTTAGTACTATGAATACATAGGATACGCGATAGTAATTGAAACAGTCTCTCATTCTCTGTCTGTTCTCTCTCTCTCTCTCTCCTCTCTCTCTCTCTCCCTCCTCTCTCCTCTCTCTCTCTCTCTCTCTCCTCGCTCTCTCTCTGTCTTTCTTGCTCTCTCTCTGTCACTTCACTCTCTCACTCTCTCATCTCTCTCTTTCTCAAAAAAATGGAACACTAGGTTCCAATTACATTTAATCTTTAATATCCCTGCGTAATAAAATGTCTAAGTCTCTGTCTTAGTGAAATATTGTATTTTTCACCAGATTTCCGAAAGAAGATCACTTCGGCAACGGTGGGGATTGCTGCACTGCGACGTAAAGATGATTATTGCCGTCTACATCAGCAGTGCTCTGCGCCGAGCATTTCGAAGAAAGTGTGGTAGATAGGACAGCATTGCTTGTGTCCGGCTACGTGATGGTGCAGTTCCATCTATTTTTCCTGCCCTTCCCTACATACTTGCAATGCAAGAGAAAAAACGAAAACCCCCAGCAACAGGACAAACCTCCATAATAAACCGGAGCTACCTGAAGAACCACCTGTTGTTGTGCCCACTCCTGATTCTGTTCCTGCATCCCTAACATCTCCTGACAAAGGTACACTGAAAAGGAAGTTGGAGGAGACTGAAGGAAAAACTCGCTTCTCCAGGAAAAAAAATCAAAGTTTTTTGCTGCAGTCAAGGAGGCGATTGACAAAGAAAAATGCTGAACTAAATCTGTGCTAGATGAGCTCAGGAAGCATCAATTGATGAGTGCCACCAGTGTGGATGTTTTAGAAACCTGCCCGCCAGTGGGAGTGTCAGATTTACTGAAACGTCAACTTAAGAAACATGATGATAAAAACATTAAAGAGAAATACACTCCTGAATTAAGAAGCTTTGCGCTCACTCTTCACTTTTATTCGCCCAAGGCATACACTATATCAGAAAAGTATTTGATACTTGCCTTCCTCACCCATCCACACTTGCCAAGTGGTTTAGCGCTGTGGATGGTAAGCCTGGATTTTACTGAAAACTCATTTGCAGCCCTGACACTCTCTGGTACAAGAGAGAAGAAGAAGGGAAAAACATGTAGTCTGTTGGCCTGTCCATTTGATGAAATGGCCTTAAGACAGCAAGTGGATTTTGACGGGTAATCAGTATTATGGGCATATTGACACATGGGTACTCAATTAGACGATGACACTCTGCCTTGGCCAAAGAAGCCTTAGTTTTTATGCTGACAAGTCTGAACAGCAACTGGAAGCTACCTGTTGCGTATTTTTTCATCGACGGCTTAAATGGCGCGAAGAGAGGAAAAAACTTGTTGTTACATGTGTTGACCAGACTTAACGACACTGGTGTTACAGTCAGGGCTGTCACTCATTATGGTCAGGCTGCAAACTTGGCAATGTTGAGGCTTTTGGGTGTTTGTGTGAACAGTGATGGAACAATTATCAGTTCTTTTTCTCATCCCGTGACAAATGAGCCTGTGTGTGTTTTTCTTGATGCATGTCACATGTTAAAACTTGTCCGAAACACGTTGGGTTCAAAAGGTTCTTTGTGGGCAGGTTCACGTGTTGTAAATTGGCAGTATGTTGTTTCTTTGGAAAAGCTTCAAGAAGCCGAAGGCTTACATACTGGCAATAAATTGAGGTCTGCCATATATTCAATGGCAAAAAAAAAAATGAATGTGAAGCTTGCGGCACAGACTCTCAGTGAATCTGTTGCAACATCCCTGTCCTTTTGCCTGAAAGAAGGATTTGAAGAGTTTGAAGGGTGTGAAGAGACAATAAATTTTATAAAAATTTTCAACGCTCTTTTTGACATCTTGAACTCCAGAAATTTAAAAGCATGTAACTGGAAGACGCCTCTCAGTGAGAAAAAATATTGAAAAAGTACTGGATTTTTTGTCAAAAGCCAAAGATTATATTTTGTCTTTGACAGAAAGCAAAACGGTAAACCCATGACAACAAGTACAGAAAAACAGGATTTATTGGCTTTCTTTTGTGCATCAACAGCTTAACTGCACTGTACTCAACATTATTCAGAAGGGCAACCTTACATTCTTGCTGAGTTATAAATTTAGCCAGGATCACCCGTCAGCAAGGGCCATAAACATTATCTCACCAAAGACCATGATGGTGGATGATGACTGCACTGACCATTGTTATGTTTCTCCTTCAGCCTCTCATTTATCACAGTGCTCACAGAACATTGTTGCTTACATTGCAGGCTTTGTTGTGTACAAACTGAAAAAGACTGTTCATTGTGAAACTTGTGTATTGGTGCACTGATTGAGGTGGACACAACGAAGAACAAGAGCTCTATGCATTCTTTAATCAATGAGAAAACAAGAGGTGCACTTGTTACACCTTCCTCCGACGTCATCATCATAGCATTGCAGCAGCAGAAATGTTTTTTCAGGGCGATTTGTTCAGGTGTCTTTCAACCAGACGCAAGATGTCATTTCAAACGTACAGTGTCGCAAACTTGTTGCATGCCATACTGGAAACATTGGATGTTGAAAAGAACTGTTCACGCTCTTTTATGCAGTACTCATATTTTGACCAGGATCCCTTGAATATTCATTTGTGCGTCTTATGAAGCGCTACTGTGGAAACTATTTTGCAAGTGAGTATATATTATGCTGGCAGGCAATACACTTTAGATCTGAAACAAAACCGTGAATGTAAAAGAGACACGTTTCCTCCAACAAAGCG
>JADBJO010024402.1:0-2500 GCA_016801955.1 Conus betulinus
ACATCTGATCTTTTCTCTTCTTCACTTTGGAAACGGATGGGATGACACACTGGGAGACAGACGTGAGACGCCATCTCAAAAAGCTAATTGTTACCAACGAAGCGTCGTATCTGAAACACAACACAGAACTATAAACTGTGCTTTTCTTTTGTTGCTTGATTTCTTCATTATGCTGATTTTTTTTCTGCAGAAGATGCGCACGTACAGTGATAATTACTCATTCTTAAAAATTAGGGTGTCAGACCTCGGTATGAACAGCTCACCTCCAAATTTTCAGAGTCACCAAAATATTTAGGGGGGTCATCATTTACAACTGCTAGAAAATGTAGTGAACACACCACACACACACACACACACACTGCAGCTCATTAAAAAAAAGAGGTGTTTATAATAGAGATAGAAATCCATTAAAAAAAGAGGTGTTTATAATAAAGTTAAAAAATTATTCTAGACAGTGTTGAAAATTATCCGTTTATGTTCATGTTCCTGTGTTTTTAAAAATATTATCATCTAACATGAGTAAATGTGAGCACCTACACTATCAGGATTTTAACAGTGAAACTTGATTTGTGGGATGTCCCTCTTCGATTATCATCACAGAATTTCAACATAAAGATAATCGCGGATCAAGCCAGGTTTAGCAGAATTGTTGTAAATCCCTGACTTTTCCAGCTATGAGAGGTGAACGAACAAGGAAGGACAAACTCCTTAGGTAGTGTAAACAGCATTTGGCAGAGACTTTTGTTATGGCGATGCTGAGAACGAAAGAAGCTTTAGTCACAGATTTTAATTCTGAGTTAGTGGCCACAAAAAGAACTGGCGTCTGAAAGAAAGTTAAACAAAAAGAGGAGCCCCATTCACGTGATGTCAGAGAAGACCCATTCACGTGATGTCACAGGCTGCCTGAACCCTGTCTGTCAATAATGTTAGAGCCCACTGTCATAATCAGCTGGATGATTACACTAATCTTGACAGCTGTTTTCCCAGAGTGGCACCATAGTTGTGCAGCGATAATCCGATTAGTTTGTTTGCACGCTGTCGTGCAGTTAAGGTTTTATCATGATAGCGCGTCTGAATTGCCCAGCAAAGAGTGTGACAAACTCAAGTCTGACTGCATGGAGAACCTCCGCCTGCATTTTGAATTAGTTAGGTTATCTTCTGTGAGACAGCTGCGAGACACGCAGTCCATAATTATGAAAAACGCTATTGACTCACAGACTGTCTCTGAGAGTTAGAAAGAATCAGGTAAACATCTGCATTGTTGTGATTATAGCCTTTGATATGTATATGCCTAGCACTACTATTTTCAATGAAGCACGAATTCAATACGTGTATAGAGAATATTGAATTGAATCAAATGCACGATCCACGAACGAAAAAGGGGAAAAACAGAGAAAGAAACTGGCTGCTTAATGGTGTTACTGACGTGTGTATTTTAATACACTCGATTTCCATTTCATTGGATGTAGATGTATTTTACTGCACTCAGTTTCCATTTCATTGGATGTATGATGTATTTTACTGCACTCAGTTTCCATTTCATTGGATGTAAATGTATTTTTTACTGCACTCAGTTTCCATTTCATTGGATGTAGATGTATTTTACTGCACTCAGTTTCCATTTCATTGGATGTAGATGTATTTTTTACCCGCACTCAGTTTCCATTTCATTGGATGTAAATGTATTTTATTACACTCAGTTTCCATTTCATTGGATATAAATGCGTACAGCAAGTTCAGGAAACGAATCTGAAATACATTTTTTTTTCTTGCGACTTCCAGATACCACACCAACACTAAAATCTCTGTCCCTGGAATAAACGAACGAAACGTAATCAGTACGGCTATCATAAATGTGTACGACGGTTACCGTTCTTTGCCTTTTTCTTACAACGGTTCTGAGCTACCTCACACCTTCGTTTCTGACACGTGGAGGGGTGGGACACAGGGATTCAGGGACAAAGTTCATCCCTCAGAAATTTTCATGGCTGGCACATGTCCTTTCAATGTTTAAGGTGCTGAGAACGAAGATTCAGTCAGCTGATCAAATCGTCACTCATGCCGACTGTGACATGGGCACAGTGCGCGCGCACGTGTGCGCAGCGCGCGCGTGTGTGTGTGTGTTGTGTGTGTGTGTGTGTGTGTGTGTGTGTGTGTGTGTGTGTGTGTGTGTGTGTGTGTGTGTGTGTGTGTGTGTGTGTGTGTGTGTGTGTGTGTGTGTGTGTGTGTGTGTGTGTGTGTGTGTGTGTGTGTGTGTGTGTGTGAGGGAGAGAGAGAGAGATTCAACAATACTTTGTGTTATCTTCATAGCTTTCCGATTATACAGTCTTATCAATCAGCTTGCACACACAATGTGAAATGCTTCTTATCTGCACAGAACAGTCACGAGTGCAGAAATCAGCATGGGGAATGTTTGGAAGTGTAACTTGATGGAAGATAGGTCGCCTGTTGTCAAACTTTCGTTCCATCGCAATCTTTTTGGAATTAAATTTTGGATACT
>JADBJO010024402.1:7500-12500 GCA_016801955.1 Conus betulinus
CATAGCTTGTTAAAATAGTAACTGTTTTTGGTAATGAACTAAATGGTCAGAGTATGCAACAAGATACAAAGAGATGAATGTACTTGATAGATGGATTGTGCAATAAAAATATGATTCATCGTTAGAGTGTGTACACCCACAATGGAAAATAGATCAACATCTCCGATCATTCGCAGATCTTGTAAAAACTTCAAATTGTCTGGAATTTCTAGTACGGATGTTTATGGCATGAAAATTATATTACGTTTGGAGTATAATTATGTCAAACATATCAGGCTTTGTTATTTGAATTTGTATTTAAAAAAATCTGCATAGTATGATTTTTATTATGATTGTTTCTATATAACAAAAGGAAAGTTGCTTTTTAGAACGCTTGTAAACTTTCATTTTTAATCCTCGGGCATTCTTTAGTTTGCATTTTGAAAGAAACATAACTTCTGTCAGGTGTGGAATAACTGTAATCATGAAAATGAATATACATTGAACGAACACATCTTCTGTTGGTTTTGACAGCCATAATCATGTAAAATGATATTGCTGGTACATATTTCTCTTTTGTAAAGGAAATGAATTATAGTAATCTGGAATATTGATAACTGTAGTCATGAATAATGATACTGCTGGTTCATTTTGTTTCTAATGTAAATAAGTTATGATAGTCTGGAATATTTATGTTTCTTTGTTTAAAGTAAAGGAATTACAATAATCGTTAACGGGGTAAACACAAGAATTTCAAGGTAGATACACTGATAAGACGTAACATTTTCTTTCGAAATCCTCGTAGTTTTAGTTCTGCTTTCATCATTTTTCTCTCAAGTTGTGTCTTATATGAAAATGACCGAGATGAAGCGCTTGTGCTGGTGGGCGAGTAGACTTCTATTTACCAGCATAGCGAGGAGAAGAGAGTTACGGTTCCTTTCTCGAGATGTTAGCTAATTTTTTGTTTATTTGGGGCTGTTGTTGGTATTTTTTTTTCCTGTTTTTTCTTTAACATTTATAAGATATGAAGACAAAGAAACAGACACAGTGGTTCACCTGCCTGTGTCGTTCACCTGCCTTTGTTGGTTTCTCCTCCGCAGGCCGCCGGGCGCAGTGAAGCCCTCCAGATCAGCCAGGACGGTCTGTGGATCAGACCGGCCAGAAATCCTGGCTACTGGCCCTAGCCAACGACACTCCGGCCAGAGGCCCTGCCTTTCGTCCCGGGCCAGCCATGGAATCGGAAATGAAGGTGAGTCTGGCCAACATGACTGGGCTTTGGTTCCCTCCGTTTCCCGCTTCTCTGACGCTTGGAAGTAGTATGATAGTTTAGTAGTGCTTATTGTTTCTATCATCTACGTCATAGATCTTCTCAGTTATGTGATACTTGGAGGTACAATGTTAATTGATGGTGGTTTAAATGTTTTAGTCAATGAAGTCGTATATTTTCTCAGTTCTGTGACGCTTGAAGGTAGAATGATAGACAATGGTGTGTAAATTTCGTTCTTTACTGAACAAGTTACTAATGGAGGGAAGTAAGTGCGGACCAACAATTCTTCCGTCAGTATATTTATAATGTTACAAAAATTCGAATTATGGAAATTGAGAGAGTATGTATATATATATATATATATATATATATATATATAGAGAGAGAGAGAGAGAGAGAGAGAGAGAGAGAGAGAGTAAAAACCCTTCGTTACCTGCCTGAGGAATCCACTGTAATCTCTTTAGTAGACAGACCCATTCATATTGCGTGCTCCTAGACCTTTCGTTCACTGGATCAGGCACATCAGAAAAATCCGCTGCTGTTGACTGTGTTCTTGGAATAAAAGAGAGACGCACCACAATCCATAGTTCTGTTGTACTCTCACCACCAAGGGATCAAACAAGAATCCAGCAGCATCCCAAAAGCAGCCAATTAAGGGTAGTAAATGAAACAAAACAAGCGTGGACCGGAAAAAAAAAGTTGCTGAAAAAAACAAAAACATTATACAAACAGCATAAAATGTAGGGACAACCTTTGAGCCTATGCTTGAGGATGCATTCAAGGATGCAAGGGAGATAAGATATATGGAACAGTCTGAGTGGTCAGCTCTGCTGTTCAATAACCCCAGCATTGTCAGCGGCTAAGAATTGTGCAGAACAACCTTTTCTTGGATCTTGTAAGTGAAGCAATTTCCCACTGATTAACCAAACAATATGATGCTGAACAATTCAGTAGTGCGGGGGGTGGGAACAAGTGCAGGTTAACAATTCCTCTGTCATTATAGTAATGACCTGGCAAAGATTTGAGCCTTAAAAGAAAAAAAAGGGAAGGGGGGAGGTGAAGATGAAGAATATCATAAATATGAAACTCGTTCACTAGCTGCATGAGGGAACCATTGTAATCCCTCTTGAAGGCAGATTTGTATTGTCTGCTCCTAGGCCTTTCGTCCGCTGGATCGGACTCGTCATAGAGAGGGCTGTAAGACCCATTATTTGATGAGATGGGGACAGAGTGGACAAAAGTACCACATTTTCTCTACGTGGTCTACATGCTTTATGCTTGCAGATTTTGATATGTTCCAAAGTAGCACAGCAACAGTTTCCGAGAAACAGACGATGCAATTCACAAAGCGTGGCGACCGCGGACAAATTATTGGCTGTGGTCGTGCCTGGAAAAACCGACATTAATCATTTGAAAAAAAGACTCTTCGAATAGATTCACTATTTTAAATGAGTCATTCAAGACCCCACTGGACTCAAAGAAACTAAGATTGATAGTTTTGCATTTGTTATTTTGTATTTTGCATTTTGTACTTGTTTATTTCTTTATTTTTTTTTAAGTTAATTTTATCTTTTATTTTGTTTCAGGGTTGACCTTTTTGTGGCTGAAAGATCGATTGGCAAGCTTGTTTCATTCGCCAGCAAACAACTAGTGAAAAGTTGAACTGCCCCTTGAAGGCCCATGAGAGCCAAGACAAGTCGCTGCCATATAAACACTTTCTGAAGATCGTCAATGAATTCGGGGACTGCACATGCTACCTGTGACTCTTCCCTTTGACGAAAGCATCACAGCAGACGACCTTGTCAATAACCAGGCTCAGTGGCACAGAACTTGTTATGGCAAGTTCAGCAAATGCAAGTTGGAACGAGCAAAAACAAAAAGAGAGTTTGGAGAAGCACGACCTTCTAGTGAAGGTGTGCAAGAAAAGTGACAGAAGGTTCGTCACTCAGTGACAAAGAACAATTGTATGTTTTGTTCAAAGTATGACGGCCAGCTCCATGAATTTATGACAATAGGTGCTGACCAGAACATCAGACGAATGTTAACTGACCTACAGGATACAGCAGGACCATTAAGTGTTGCTGCTCGAGATGTAGTAGCTGTAGATGGCGTGTACCATTTGAATTGTCTCACTGAGTTCCGGAAACGCCATCATACTTTCGTGAGGGTTCAAAGAAAACAAAAAGATTCTGATGGGAGTCAATGGACAAACAAGAAGAAAAAAAAGAAGCTCGGGGTTTTATTGAGCTGACAAGCTACAGGCTTCAGTAGAAGATGGAACTTTCTGTTTCAAGTTTTCTGAGTTGCGGCACATGTATGAAGCACGTCTAGCTGCACTTGGAATTCAGAAAGAAGTCAACAAAATGCGCTTCAAAGAATAAATTCTCCACTTCTTTCCCTAAGCACAAGAACAAAATAATGGGAAAAAACGTGGTGCTTATTTTTAATCAAGGAATGAGACAAATGCTGAAACAAGTCTTCACTGATTATGAAGATGTTTCCATTTTGGCAAAAGCTGCCAAAATCATCAGAGAGGACATTTTCAAGTTTGAAGGATTTCAATTTGATGCAACCTATCCACCAAATTGCCAAGAAGACTCAATACCAACAACATTGAATATGCTTGTCTCAACGATGGTGAAAGGACTACTTCGAAAATCAAGAAACTCAAGAATCAACGGGTTACACTTACAATATGTCAGGCAGTAATCTTCAGCTGCACAAAAACGGCTAAGAGCAAAGCAGCCACATTCTTTGTCCTCTGAGCCCCCATTGCCATGAACACACACTGACGCGGTCCAAATAAGGGATCACTCGTTTGCATGACGTGGGCCTCAGTGTCAGCTATTCTCGGATTCTTCAGCCTGAGAAACAGCTAGCCTCTGCAGTTTTGCCAGAAAGCACAAAGAGAAGGCGTTGTCTGTCCGTCTCAGCTTCGTGTTGGACTGTTCACCGCGGGTGCAATGGATAATCTGGACCACAATCCTTCAAGCACCACAGCCAAAGGTTCCTTTCACGGAACTGGGATAAGCCTCTCTCAGTCGCCCGCTTCCCTCCAACAAAGGACAGGAAAGAGAGGCCATCACTCTTCGTCCACAGAGTAAAGAAACACATTTCTCCTTGCCCGACAATTTCAGTGTTGTGCCAGCTGTATCCCTAAAAGAACCGGCAGTTGAAGTTCCAAAGACGAACCTCAGTCAGACTGTCATGACAAATATGGAGGCAGCCATGGAGAAGGAGAAACTGTGGTTTAAAACAGATCTGGATCTGATTGAGAAAGGCAAGCAGGACAAGGGGCACTGCGTGGCTTGGTCAGCTTATCATGCATCTCAGCAAGATGAGTCATCTTTCAAGGAGAAAGCTCCTGCTCTGTCCAACTGATGCCTTTCTTCTATGAAAAGGCAGCTACAGCTGCAATGGTCAAACGCGGTAATTACAATAGATGCTCCACTGTTTGCTCTTGCCAAGTACGTCCAATAAAACAAATTTTGAAAGGAATTCAAATTAAATCCACCACTTAACAGGGACAGACAAATTACAAGACAAAACACGACGCGTTTCGACCTCTCTTAGGTCTTCTTCAGGCAAGATAAACAACATTCAGAAACAATATAAACGAACACTTACCTTCATCATGATTGATCACTTATCTTCTTGAATTTGTCGCAAGATAAGACAGATAGTCGTGTATAATGTGACTACTGACAAATGAAAACTCCAAACTTTATCAAGCGCATTGAACTTTTTTTGGCTG
>JADBJO010024402.1:22500-25210 GCA_016801955.1 Conus betulinus
TCCTAAATGAAGTGGTTGGTTTATTAATGATTTTTTTTTTTAATTGCCGAAAATTGTGTGATCTGAGGGACAAAACGGCCCATTTCAGCTGCGACTTGATTGAGCGGGGGTGAATGCTATTTGTACACGTGTCACACATAACAATGGCCAAATGGTCTTCTCTTCTGAAAGTTGGTCCATGATGGGATTTTGCATGCGTGCAAGATGTTATGCATGCGTTCACACATGGAACTTCGTCTTACAATCTCGTTCGAAAGAGTCCAAACCAGTGTTAACTCCATTCTTCCACAGACGAAAATATCTGATCTTTTCTCTTCTTCACTTTGGAAATGGGTGGAGACGACAACACCGGGAGACAGACACGTGACGTCATCTCAAAAAGCTAATTGTGACCAACGAAGCCTCGTGTCTGAAACACAACACAGAAACTATAACTGTGCTTTTCTTTTGTTGCTTGCATTTCTTCAATTTGCTGATTTTTTTTTTTTTTTTTTTTTTGCAAGAAGATGCGCACGTGCACCGACAATTCTTTCCTAAAAATTAGGGGGTGAGACTCGGTATGAAAAGCTCACATCCAAATTTTCACAGTCACCAAAATATTTAGGGGGTCTCCATTTACAACTGCTAGAAAATGTAGTGAACACACACACACACACACACACACACACACACACACACACACACACACACACACACAAACACACACGCACGCACGCACGAACGTACTCTCACTGAAAGAGATATAAATTCATTAGAAAAGAGTTGTTTATAATAGAGATAGAAATACATTTTTAAAAAAAAGAGGTGTTTATAATAAAAGTTAATAAAATATTCCAGACAGTGTTGAATATTATCCATTTATATTCATGTTCCTGTGTTTTTAAAATATTGTCATCTAACATGAGTGAATGTGAGTACCTACACTATCAGGATTTTTAACAGTGAATCTTGATTTGTGGGATGTCCTCTTCGATTATCATCACAGAATTTCAACATAAAGATAATCGCGGATCAAGCCAGGTTTAGCAGAATTGTTGTAAATCCCTGACTTTTCCAGCTGTGAGAGGTGAACGAACAAGGAAGGACAAACTCTTTAGGCAGTGTAAATAGCATTTGGCAGAGACTTTTGATATGGCGATGCTGAGAACGAAAGAAGCTTAAGTCACAGATTTTAATTCCGAGTTAGTGGCCACAAAAATAACTGACGTCTGAAAGAAAGTTAAACAAAAAGAGGAGCCCCATTCGCGTGATGTCGGAGAAGACCCATTCACGTGATGTCGCAGGCTGTCGGAACCCTATCTGTCAATAATGGCAGAGCCCACCGCCAAGAGCAGCTGGATCATTACACTAATCTTGATAACTGTTTCCCAGAGTGGCACCATCGTTGTGCAGCGATAATCCGATTAGTTTGTTTACACGCTGTCGAGCAGTTAAGGTTTATCACGATAGCGCGTCTGAATTGTCCAGCAATGAGTTTGACGAACTCGAGTCTGACTGCATGGTGAGCCTCCGCCTGCATTTTGAATTGGTTATGTTATCCTCTGCGAGACAACTGACAGACACGCAGTCCATAAAATGTGAATAGCGCCATTGACTGACAGACTATGTCTCTTGGAGTTAGAAAGAATCAGGTAAACACCTGTACTGTTTTAATTATAGCCTTTGATATGTATATGCCTAGCACTGCTATTCCAAATAAGCACGAGTTCAATACGTGTAAACAGAATATTGAATTGAATCAAATGCACGATCCACGAACAAAAAAGGGGGAAAACGAGAAAGAAACTGGCTGCTTAATGATGTCACTGACGTTTGTATTTTATTACACTCAGTTTCCAATTCATTGGATGTAAATCATACAGCAAGTTTCAGGAAAACGAATCTGAAATACAATTTTTTTTTCTTGCGACTTCCAGATACCAGACCGATACTAAAGTCTGTGTCCCTGGAATAAACAAACGAAACGTAATTAGTACGGCTATGATAAATGTATACAACGGTTATCGTTCTTTGCCCTTTTCTTTCAACGGTTCCGAGCTCCCTCGTGCCTTCGTTTCTGACACACATGGAGGAGGGGACACAGGGATTCAGGGACAAAGTTCACCCCTCAGAAATTTTCCTGGCTGGCGCATGTCCTTTCAATGTTTAAGGTGCTGAGAATGAAGATTCAGTCAGCTGATCAAATCGTCACTCATGCTGACTGTGACATGGGCACAGTGCGCGCGCGCGCGCGTGCGTGTGTGTGTGTGTGTATATATATATATATATATATATATGTGTGTGTGTGTGTGTGTGTGTGTGTGTGTGTGTGTGTGTGTGTGTGTGTGAGAGAGGGAGAGAGACAGAGATTCAACAAATACTTTGTGTTATCTTCATAGCTTTCCGATTATCGATCTTATCGATCAGCTTGCACACAAAGTGAAATGCTTGTTATCTGCACAGAAGTCACGAGTGCAGAAATCAGCATGGGGAATGTTGGAAGTGTAAGTTGATGGAAGACAGGTCGCCTGTTGTCAACTTTAGTTCCATCGTAATCTTTTTAGAATTAAATTTTGGATACTAATAGGTTTCAAATTTGATTGGTTTAGCCACACACACACAAATTTAGGAGCCTAAAATTCCAGTATTCACGTGCAATGTAATGAGAAGTTTCCGTTGCAGCTTTATGTTGTTTATAGTCCCGCCGACATCTTAGTGATAGTGCACCACA
>JADBJO010024403.1:0-22500 GCA_016801955.1 Conus betulinus
ACTCAAAGGTGGGGGGGTGGGGTTGCTATCAATCGGTCGAGCACCATCCCATTAATTTCTTTTCGAAACGATAGATTTGTGTGTGTGTGTGTGTGTGTGTGTGTGTGTGTGTTCAACAGAGAAATGAAACTAAAGGTAATGTAATTCTGCTTAAAGCTCAGCCGACCGCAAAAGGCCATATCAGGGCTGTCACTGCGTTGAACTTAACAACTCATCATCAAAAAACCACCAAATTCACACAACTCTTTAAAGCCCACCTTCTAAAACACACCGGTGATTTTGTTAATATCTTTCCTCCATAAAATCTTTAATCAGACGAAAAATGTTAATCTCAGTCAGAACTTCAAAGATCTCATCAGGTGGGACATAACTGGACAAGGTTTTCATGGAGTCTGCTGTAAAATGTCTGTGTCTCACATCATGCAAGTCCCAGCACTCTGAACGAATATGTTTCACTGTGAGTGGTACATGACATGGAACGCACCACGGAGCTTCTTCATCTTTGAAAAGATAAGAATGGGTGTAAAACGTGTGGCCTGTATGCAAACGACACAAAACTGTCTCTTCTTTCGGCCGCCTCGGGAACACGATAAATACTCCGTTAGGTTTGGACGGATTTCAAAATAGTTTGTAATCCGTCTGCGAGTTCCATTCCTCTTGCCAAAGGTCTTTGACATAGGCCTGTGTGTGGGGTTTCAGATCAGTGTGAGGAATTGACAATCAACTCAACTCTCTGTGACACTCTTGGCAAGTTCATCATCACCATTTCGTTGCCTCGAATGCCCACATGGCTGGGAACCCAAGCAAAAACTGTGTTGTATCCATCTGAATTCACAGAGGTGTACAGTTCGAATAACTTCAGCAGCTGAGGGTGCTTGACGTGACGGCTGGCAATGCCTCCACTGCAGAAAGGGAGTCCGACAAAATGAGGACATCTTTGTTTTGACGTAGTAAACACATTTCAAGCGCCAGGCCCAGGGCTGTCAACTCAATAAGTACTTAAAAACATCCCAAAGGGATGGCGCACAGTCGAAAAATAGCCGCCCCCCCCCCCCCCCCCCCCCACACTCCGCACAAAAACACAGACGCCGGGGGTGGCGGTGGGGATGGAAGTGGGGATTAGGTTGAAGAGGAAAGGGGAACGAGGAGAGTGTGTGGAGGTGAAAAAAAGAGGTAGGGAGGAATCGGAGAGAAAAATGTGAAGTACCTTCAGTGTGTGTGTGTGTGTGTGTGTGTGTGTGCGTGTGTTGTGTGTGTGTGTGTGTGTGAGAGAGAGAGAGAGAGAGAGAGGGGGGGGGGCGCGCTTGCTTTTGTTTTTGTTGCTGTTTCTTCTATAATTCAGTTCAGTTCATTCATAGTTAAGTGCTCGCGCTCGCGCATTTGCGTGCGTGAGAGAGAGAGAGAGAGAGAGAGAGAGAGAGAGAGAGAGAGAGAGAGAGAGAGTGTGTGTGTGTAAGAACAAGAACATATTTTATTGCCATATGAAAACCAGAGGTGTGTGTGTGTGTGTGTGTGTGTGTGTACGCGAGCGCGCGCGTGTGTGTGTATATATGCATGTGCATGTGTTAGTGTGTGTGTGCGCACGCGCTCAGGCATGCATGGAAGCGTATGTGTGTGCGCATGCGCAGATGTGTGTGTGTGTGTGTGTGTGTGTGTTTCGCACGCACATGTGTGCTTGTGGATAGCGATTTCTAGGAACTTCCTTTACCGATCTAAGTACAAGATTACATATCGATTTTCTGTTGTATAAGGAAAACTGTCAATCAAGTAGAAACAAAATCAAAATTTGTAGATAACAAGTAAGTAAATTAAAAAAAAATCAGTCGATCAGTCTTGTCATTCATGCAGTTTACTAATCAGTCACTTGGATATCCGTTCATTCACCATTGAATGTAATATCAAATCTGTCCACAGTTTTCTCTGGCAGCGACTTCAAACAGTTCATATCGTCCATACCGGCGATAAAAAAAAAAACAAAACAATAGCATCTCATTTATGAGCAGCAGCTTGTAATGAACTAAGAGGCTGGCAAACTGTAAGATCCCTTTTGGCAAGATTACCGTTCCTTCCCTCGCTGACTTTTTCTCCAAAGGTAGGAAAATGAAATCTTTCCTTGTTAAGTCCACAGCCATGTTTCGTTTCTCAATGTGTCCTCATCCATCTTTACATGTTAATATTGTCTTCATTCATCTTAACATGTTAATATTGTCTTCATTCATCTTAACATATTCATATTGTCTTCATTCATCTTAACATGTTCATACTGTCCGCATTCATCTTTCATTTCTCAGGATGTCCACACCCATCTTTCCTTTCTGATGATGTCCACACTCACCTTCCCTTTCTCTTGGTGTCCATAACCATCTTTCCTTTCTCATGATGTCTACTTCCATCTGTCCTTTTCCACGATGTCCACATCCATCTTTGCTCGTCATGATGTCCAAACCGAGCCTGTGTGTTACTTTCTCTGGAAGAGGCACATTAGGGTGTATATTTCTCTTCCCCTTTTCATGATGTCATCATCTGTCTGTCTATACTCATGATGACCACACCCATCTTTGTTTTTGTCACGGTTTCATAATTCATTTTTCCTTGGTTCTCGTTTCGTTATCGAGCCTTCGTTCTTTCCATGGCCTCTGCCATCTTTCCTTTTCCGTGATGTCCTTACCCATCTTATTTTTTTTTAAAAATCTTGATGTGCAGTTTGTCATTGCCTTCCTAGACATCATGGCTCTACACTGTGTATACTTGTTTGGACAATAACACTGGCCTATTCAGGTCTGTTCATTTTTTTAGATGTTGAGATGGGTGCACTGGCCACATTAGGGCTATCTGCTTATTATAGTCTTTTGGACAGGTACATTCCGGCGTGATATTCACATGCACCGACACCCACGTGACAGATTAGAATGACTATTTTAGACTGCATGTTTGTGTGGGGATGGTGGACCACGGGAAAGGAGAGGAATGGCGCATTAAAATGGGCAGTGAAAATGACAGTTCTGTCAGTGGGAACTTTTACATGCGAACGCCTTGTATCACTGCTGCGTCAACCAGGCACCACGTTATTTTCGGTGTAGCATATCTGTTCACATCTGGCATCGTGTTATTTTGGGTGTATAATATCCGTTCGTAACTCGCGCCTTGCTATGTTTGGTGTAGGATATCCGTTCTTATCTGGCACCACGTTATTTTCGGTGTGGGATATCCGTTCATATCTGGCACTGTTATTTTCGGTTTAGGATATCCGTTCATATTTGGCACCATGTTATGTACTCCGTAAGGTGTAGGCAATCTGTGTACCATTTTTTTTTTCTCCTATTGTGATACTTTCGCCGTATGACGTAGAACACCTGTGCACTCCTTGAAAAAAAGCTTCTTAATCTGTGATGTGTAGGATATCCGTGTGCACGTGGCATCATGTTACTACTTCGTCGTAATGTGTAGGATACCCAGTTCACGCCTGGCACTGTTACTTTCTCTGTAAGGTGTAGAATACCGTGCACGCCTGGCATTGTAACCTTTTCTGTAAGGTGTAGGATGCCCGGTGCACGCCTGGCATTGTAACTTTCTCCTTAAGGTGTAGGATGCCCGGTGCACGCCTGGCATTGTAAACTTTCTCCTTAAGGTGTAGGATGCCAGGTGCACGAATGGCATTGTAACTTTCTCCTTAAGGTGTAGGATGCCCGGTGCACGCCTGGCATTGTAACTTTCTCCTTAAGGTGTAGGATGCCGGTGCACGAATGGCACTGATACTTTCTCCGTTAGGTGCAGGATTACCCTGTCCACGCCTGGCACTGTTACTTTCTCCGTTAGGTGCAGGATACCCGGAGCACGCCTGACCCTACATTACTTTCACAGTGAAGTGTGGGATACTCGGTGCACGCCTGACACTGTTACTTTTGCCGTATAGTATGGGATACCCGACCTTCGCCAAAGGTTATGTTTGATTTCACCGTGAAGTGTAGTACCTGGTGCACACCTGGCATTATCTTACTTTCGCCGTAAGGTGTACGACACCCGGTGCACGCTTGAAATTGTTACTTACTCCGTAAGGTGTAAAATGCATTTGCACACACGGTACCAGCAACACGTCCTCTCTGTGGCAGCGTTGGTCTTCCCCGTCAGCCTAGAACCTTGCAATACTTTGATTTCAAACCAAACCAAACCCATCAGCTGTCGCGCACACGCAGGCGCGCTTGCGCGGGCGTGAGCGCACTGCACATGCCACACATACACACTCATTCTCACATGCACGCACGAATGGACACACACAAACGCACGCAAACACATACGCACACACGCATTTATGCACGGGTACACATGCATGCACACGCATATAAACACGTGCACACACACATTTTTACACAGACACACAGGCACGCACACACGCACACGCACACACACACACACACAACACACACACACACACACACACACACACACACACACACACACCAGCCACTTCTGCACACACCTGTACAGAGTACATGGGAGAGAGAGAGAGAGACGGACAGACGGTGACGGAGAATAGCATACCGCGCTTGCATTGCAGGAGTTATATAGACTGACACCCCCCCCCCCCCCTCTTCCTCCTGTTCCCTTCCATTCACCCTACACCCCCCTCCATGCTCTCCCTTCCTGTCCGCTACACACACACACACACACACACACACACACGCGCGCGCGCGCGCGCGGGCGGGCGCGCACAAACGCGCACACGTACACATTCGCACAGACACCCCCCCCCCCTCCCCCCCCCCCCCCCCCCCAGACACGCACACCCGCACACATACGCACACATACGCACCAGACAGACACACGCACGCACACAACCACACACACACACACACACACACACACGCACGCACACACACACACACACACACACACACACGCACGCGCGCGGTGCGCGCACACACACACACATGAGCGCACGCACGCACGCACGCTCGTACGCACACATACATATGAACAAACACATGAATACACGCTCATGTATATAGACGCACACACCCTCGCGTGCAAGCACGCTCGCCATTAGGAATCTTTTGATGTTCAAAGTTACTTGTACGGTGCATTCGGTGTAATTGTTCATTTTCCGAACCACGTCTGTAGAATTTTTTATTTCCAATCTTAGCGAGAGAGGAAGGAGAAAGAGGGGGCGGGGAGGGAAAGGGTGAGGGGTTGGGGTTCATAACCCCCCACATAGCATAACTGCGTACACTACTATAAAACTTTCAGTCTCTACATTGTGTCGATTAATAATGAGGACTGTAATGAATCGCAGAGGACTGCGTCCAGTAGAATAGTTACAGGCCTACGTATTGTAACGCTGAGTTACTCGTATTTTCGTACACCAAGAAAAAGCTGCAAGCTTGTGTCTTCATAGTGAAAAAGTACTGGCTACATGCAGTAGGATTAAAGCTGGAAGCCAGTGTATTTCAGAATGGTGGATACCGGAAGGTGGCATGCATCAGGATGAACTGTAGGTTCTGTGATAGTCGTGAACCACTGGGAATGGCATGACACGAGGTAAGGCAGAGAGACCTGTGTGATACAACAGTGTCCTGAATCACTGGGAATGGCATGACACGAGGTAAGGCAGAGAGACCTGTGTGATGTAACAGTGTCCTGAATCACTGGGAATGGCATGACACGACGTAAGGCAGAGAGACCTGTGTGATACAACAGTGTCCTGAATCACTGGGAATGGCATGACACGAGGTAAGGCAGAGAGACCTGTGTGATATAACAGTGAATACTTGGGGACGGTGCATGGTATGATAAAGTGCGACGGTGAATCAGGTATAACATTTTTCTCCATAAGGCCGTTTCCCTTCCTCGCCATTTCATTCAGTCTGTATGCTACTAATGAATTCAGCTCTAAAGCAACTCTTAACACCCCCCCCCCCCCCGCCCACACACACACACACACACACACACACACACACACACACACACACACACACACACACACACACACACACGCGCGCGCGCGCGCGCGCGCGCGCGCGCGCCACTCAAGCCCGTTCCCCGTCCCCTGTATCGAATGTGTTTCAAGTTTGAACAGCTTGTACTCTTTATGCACGAGTGATCAGAACACTGTTGTTTTACATTTCCTTTCGGCTGTAGTCTGTGTCTGCTGAGTTGTCGATTTTTTTTAATTCTACGAAGCAAGGTATTTTTTCAAGACTTAGACGTCATATGTTCTAAATCTACATATTATATCATTTCTCCCTGATCACTTTGTTCTGTCAAGTCGAACGTCTCTGTTCTTTCATCTTCACCTATAACTGGTGTTATTAGGGTTTGTCTCATTATCAACGAGTCCACTTATTCCCTTCCAAACGTCTGTCTCCCCCTCCCTTCCCCGCAGTGCCTTCATGGCTCCTTGTTCACTGATGTAACCCCGCTTCCTCTCTTTCTGTGTGAAACGGAGGTTCACAACATCCTAGAGGAAAGGACATTAGAGGTCCCACCAAACTCGTTCTTGTCTGGCTTACATTCTCTGAGTTTCCTGGAACAACTTTCCTGTGCTGCCAACATGACACTTCTCTAAACCTGCTTGACCGTCCCTTTCACGTGTGCTCGCTTCGGTCACCTTGGTCATCCTGTGAGCCAATCTGCCAAAAGACCGGGTGGGGGTGGGGTGGGGGTAGGGCCCTTTTAGTATAAGATGTGTTCTAGTCTTCTTGTGATCTTGCGCTCGTAATTTCCTTTTTCTTTCGCTTTTTTTGTGTCTCTTTCTTCACGTTTTTTTTCCCTCTGTGGCCTATACCTTTATTCTGTGTCTTAAGAACCAATTGTACGTGTTCATTCGCCCCATAGGAATGGAGGGGAGTGAGAGGGTGGTGCCCCTGTCTTCTAGAAATCCGATGCTAGTAATATATTCTTCTGTGTCACTCTTTTTGACTTAAAAAATTAGTTTAATTTGTTTGTCTCTGTACTGTTGTCAGCTGCTCTCTGTATTTGTGTCTGTTCATCTTGCTGTGCTCTGGAAAGCTTTGTCTTTTATTTTAAAGATGCAAGCTGTTCTTGAATTCTGGAGACTAGGTAGTGAGAGTTTCACCACTGGAACTGGCACTTGCTGTCCATTCTGCAATGCTCTTCACTGATTAGGCATTTTGATGTATCCTTTTTCATTGGAATCATCTCAAAAGGATTTTCTTTATCGGTTTTAAAGGAAAATCTGAGCGAAATGATCAGAGTGGTTGGTGCCCTTAACATGGCTTAGTTTTATCCGACTGAAGGACTGCAGCTTTTCATGCGTCATTAATTATCATTCTCACATTCTTCTTCCCATCTCCCCCGTTCAAAGAGACCACTTTCTCTTTTCATGCCATCTGTCATGCATGAGTCTTGACACTTGAAAACATCTTGATTTTTATACCTCCTTTCGTTCATTCTTGTATCATTTTTCGCGTTGGCCTGTTTTCTTCTAATCGGTGCCATATTCGCCATCCTCAGTCTCATGCCATCTCACCTGAACTGCCTTCATCACTCTCAGGTTTGTTTCCGATTACTTATTCATCCTTTTTACCTTTTCCCATCTCTCATCATTCTTCTGGCGTTCTCCTTTCCTCCTGTCTTTCAGCATTCTTTTTCTTCCGTCCGTTATTCATTCCTTTTCCTACCCCTGTTGTCGCTGTTTCGTCATTCTCACGTTTCCTCAGTTCGTTCATACTTATGTTCTAGTCCTGTGGATCATTCTCCATATTCTCGTTCTTGTCAGTCAGTCATAACCGTCACGGTATTTTTGTTCTTAATGTGCCTGTTGTTCTTAATGTGCCTGTTGTTCTTATTCCCTGCGTCTTTCCTTCCTGCGTCCCCATTTACGTTCTGTTCTTGTTGTTCATAAATCATACCTTCCGTTAAGCGTCTTCTTCATCAAAGTCCGTCTGTCCTTCACTGCTGCTGTCTATCACTGAAATTTCTCTGTTATTTTTCCCCAGTCCATGATACAGAATTTTGCTGTTCTCTATTCATCTGCTCTTCGTTTCGCGTTTTTCTCTCTCGCTGTGTCCATCTTTCATCATTCCTGTCATCACTTGATCAATTTCTTCCTTTATTGACTCATTCTGACAGTATCTGACTCTATATGTAGTACGCTGTTTACTCTCTTTCTGTTGTCCCGTTCTCTGTTCGTCATTTTCATCTTTTCACCTCGTGAAAAATGTGTTGTTCTCTTCTTTCATTTCCCCTCAGTTTTGTCCATCACTGGATCGTTCTCACGCTGTTCTGTTTTCATGTAATCTATCATTCTCACGCTGCTCTCGCCGTTCCCCTCTCCTGAACTCTTCTGTTGTCGATGTCATGCTGGTGTCCTGTCCACCGTGGTCCAGTTTCACATTCCCCTCTCCTGAACTCTTCTGTTGTCGATGTCATGCTGTTGTCCTGTCCACCGTGGTCCAGTTCACATTCCCCTCTCCTGAACTCTTCTGTTGTCGATGTCATGCTGTTGTCCTGTCCACTGTGGTCCAGTTTCACATTCCCCTCTCCATCTTTCCACTGTCCTGTCCATTGTGGTCCAGTTTCACATTCTCCTCTCCACCTTTCCACTGTCCTGTCCACTGTGGTCCAGTTTCACATTCCCCTCTCCACCTTTCCACTGTCCTGTCCACTGTGGTCCAGTTTCACATTCCCCTCTCCACCTTTCCTTCGTGGATGTTTCATCCTAGATCACATGTATACTTGCCTATCATTCATCATTCGCGCTTTCTCCTTTCATACTTCCTTCGCTATTCTTACATTCTGCTTTTATCCCGTCTATTTCATGTTCTTCCTATGCTATCTTATCTCTCGTCTGAACCCATAGTTCATCATTCTATCATTCTTCTTCCATCCCTCTTTCATCCTCCTCTCCCTTTTCCCATCATTCATTCATCATTTTTCATTTTCTCATTCTTCTCACACAGTCTGCACGTTCAGTTCATCATTCATCTGTCTCACGCTCTCTAGTTTCGTCAGTCGTTGATTGTCCACGTACTGCTCCAGTCAGTTATTGTTTTCACGTTCCTCTGACATCAATGGTTCATCGCTTTCACGTTCTTCTTCAGTCATTCATTCATCGTTTACAAGTTCTTCTTCAGTCAGTCATTCATCGTTTTCAGGTTCTTCTCAGTCAGACATTCATCGTTTCCAAGTTCTTCTCAGTCAGACGTTCGTTGTTTTCAGGTTCGTATCCAGTCGGTCTTTCATCATTTTCATGTTCTTCTCCAGTTAGTCACGTACTCTTTCAACACTCTTCTGCAGTCATGTATTGACCCTTTTCACGTTCTTCTTCAGTAAGTCATCGTTTCCTCATTCTTCTCCAGCCATTCATTCATCATTTTCACGTCCTACTATGATCAATCATTCTTCATATTCACGCTCACTTCCCGTCAGTTATTCATCACTTCCTCGGTCTTTTCCCTTTTTGTCACTCATCGTTTTCACGTCAAATCATAATAACAGAGTTGTTGCTAAAACCAGAATTGTATTATTTTTAGATTTTCGTCATTCTGAAACGTCTGAAATCCAAACACTTTCACACAACGCGTAGAAAAAAAAATCAAGAATAATTTTGAACTCCCATTTTTACCCTATTAAATTAGGAAAGCTTTGTTGTCATGAGATCTTTTGACAAAGCACAGGCGTTTGTGAGGCATTCTCGGAGAACAATTCATCGTCAACCCTCATATCTCATATCAAAAGTTGAGGGGCAGTAAGATGAGACTAGGTCTGTTCATCAAAGACCAAATTCAAACATCACACACAAGAAATTCAAAGAACGCTAGACGTCTTTCTTTTGCCGTAAAGGTATTGTGGGTAGTTTATTTGCAGTTTAAAAAATGTCAGATCATGTCAAACAGCCTTAGGAAAAAAAGTATAGTCCAGCACACCAGGTGGGGGTAAAAAGAAAGCTCATGCACATAGGGTGATAAGCTCGAAGAAAAAATAATTTAGCAAGATTTGTTTTAACTTCATGAAGTTCAGTCAATTCAAAATCCTCCTCTCCAAGACTCGATGATGATATAATGGGTGATGTGCCAGTGAGTTGCTTAGCACTCTGTTTCGGCTTCCCGTAAGAGCGCGCGCGCGCGCGTGTGTGTGTGTGTGTTTGTGTGAGAGAGTGTATGACACGTACGTTTTGCGTGCGCACGCGCATGGTTAAAAATATGTAAATGTGTGCGTGCAGTCGCGCTTATGGTTGAATATGTATGTATACGGACGCGCGCGCATGCGAGTGCATGTGTGTGTCAGCATGCCTGTGTTTGTATGTGTACGCGTGCGTTCTCTGTGTGTGTGTGTGTGTGTGTGTGTGTGTGTGTGTGTGTGTGTGAAATGTGCATTTTGCGGGCGTGCACGCGTGGTTTTATTTGTACATATTAGTTTTATATGCATATAATAGTGCGTGCGCTTGCGCTTGTGTGTATATGTGTTCGCGTGCGTTCGTGTGTGTGTATGTGTGTGCGCGCGCGCGAGCAAGTGTGTGCTCGCGCGTGCGTGCATGCGCGCGCACTCGAGTTTTTTGTGTGCGGAAGGGTGTGGGGGTCGTATGACTTGGCATTTTCGTGCACCATGTCAGTATGGAGAGGTGTCAAGGAAAGGGGCGGGGGAGAGTATGAGTTGGCATGTCAGTATGGAGAGGTGTCAAGGAAAGGGCGGGGAGAGTATGAGTTGGCATGTCAGTATGGAGAGGTGTCAAGGAAAGGGGCGGGGAGAGTATGAGTTGGCATGTCAGTATGGAGAGGTGTCAAGGAAAGGGGCGGGGAGAGTATGAGCATGTAACTTTTCAAGTGAAATATCTGTGTGGTGTTGAGACGAATTGGACTGGTTTGGAATGACTTTACCAAACATGCCTTAACACATTTTTTTCGTGTATTTTTGCACAGTGCTTGGAATATGGCTTAACTTGGTGTTAGTCGAGTTATCTCTCTCTCTCTCTCTCTCTCTCTCTCTCTCTCTCTCTCTCTCTCTCTCTCTCTCTCTTCTGTGTTCTCTTGTGTTTGCTATTCATTTTCATTGATGCTTTTATGCTTTATGGTATTGACCGTGAAGGTCAAATAGCTTGCTTTTACTATTTCTACTGTGTTATAGAAATACATTGTTGTGTTTGTCATTAAAAGTGTACAATAGAAAAAAGAGAAAACTTGCAAAGCTGCTCTAAAATGTGAAATTAGTAGAATAAGTGAAGGTTTGTATTAGTAATTTTTTAATCTGGAGAATCTGAATATGTAAGAGTTGGCAAAGCCTAGTCATTTTTTTTTTTTCCAGAATATCCATACCTTTCAGTGTGACATTAAGTAATTCTGTTTTGAGTGCCATCAACAGACAGACATACGCTATGATATACAGACGATATTTCCATCTAGACAAATGCAAGTCTAAGACGATAAGGGCACTATATCATGCACCATTTGTTTTTAACTGGAGATGGATACATTCAGCATGTACAGGGAAGGAAACGGGCTCGCATATTCGGGAGAGAAAACACTAAATTACGATTTTTAACGGGGAGAATCCTATATCATTGCTACAATATCAAGTATTAGATGACAACTTCTTATAACAATCACAAGACGAAGTTTTTTGGATACTCGCTCGACTGGTCATTACATTGGGAATTTCATACAGAGCATTAGATATTGGCAGCTTAGAAAAGGTCAACAATTTTCACAGCAGTTGATGCTTAACCATGGGATCAAGATATAAACAACAACAATAAACCTCCGTTACCACGGTCACATATGTACAGACAGTAGAGCTATTGAATTAGCTCTTGGCAGTCCGGTACCTACAAATGATATTAAAATCATGTTATGAAGCTTGCTTACTGTCTCTGTCAGAATAAGGTAAGTTGTCAGAAACTAATTATTTGTATTCGAAGTCATTTAGACTTGAATTCAGAAAGAAAGTATTCTTATATTCTGGCAGCGAGTATCTGAAAAAAAAGCTAGACATTCATCTGTTTTATCATGCCTCACTAAGAGAGCCGACAGGTTAAATTTGATAGTGATGATCACGTATTGAATGCAGGTGAAAATTTCAATATTTTATCAGCTGAGAAAGATGCTAACGCAGAGAGTTTATTTTCTGAAACTCAAGAACATATCAAATCAGTGTATACAAAATGATCAAAAAATTTACAGACGGTTCATCCTAGAATCAGACACGTTCTAGATTGAAAAAAAAAACACACACACACACAAGAATGATTTTGTCTTGGTGTCACTGATGTCTAACGTTTGTCCTAGGTCCGTGTGAAGTCACTGGGCGGCATCGAAGAATTGTTTACCAGATTCTGCCGGTTCTGTCGGTTTCTTATTCCCGAGGCCTTGGCTCTACAGACGGTTCCCCGTCCATTCTGCAATGTTGTCGGTCCATTTCTTCCTCTCATCCCCTTGGTCTCGCTCCGTCAGCACTTTCCTGGGTGATTTTTAGCAGGGCCGTTGGATCTTCATGACAATGCCAACGTAATTTCTTTGCTTTGCTGGTGTCAGCAAATCTTCGTATGGCCCGACGTGCTGTTCGATGGTGTGTAGCGCACTGTTCAATGTGATATGATCAGTATATCTGATTATAGCATCTTGCAATGGCATCTCATTTCTATGGTCGGGTTCTTTCTTCCAGGTCCATGCCGCGTTTGTATGTAGGAAAATGAAATACACCCGTGCATGCAGGAACCAGATTTGTATTTCACTGAGATGTTATTGTCTGTACATACAGGATTCAGTGTGCACAGAACTGATGTCTTTGCTGCTCTTGAGAGGATATCTGATTTAAAATTCCCCATCGCTGAAAATAAATCCCAGATATATAAATAGTTCCTCGCTTCTGTCCATGGTTAAATTAGAGCTGGAGGTCGTGTTGTGGCTGGCCATTAGCTTTGTCTTCTCGGTGTTGATGTTGATACTATGTCTCGTTGATGTTTCATCCAGAGATCTAACAAGCTTGGTGAGTTCTTGTGCAGTGCCCGCCAGGCCACCGAAGTTATCTGCAAAGTGAAGGTTCGTGATACCTCTTCATGCAGTGCTGATTGTGTTGACTGATCATCAAGTGGCTCATTCACGATGCATTCCAGGACCAAGTTGAAGAGTATTGGAGAGTTAAGGGGCCCTGACGAATCCTAACTGATATGTGGGACCACTTTCCAGTCGCGTTCTTTGTGAGCACTGCACTAATCAGTTTGGCGTATACTGCTGGATGTTGTTGATTAACTTTGTAATGATATCAAATTTCTTCATAACGGCATGTAACCTCTCTGGACAGACTCTGTCAAACGCCTCTTTGAAGTCTGTTAAGACATGACAGAACTCCTGGAGTTGCAGGTATTTTTGGAGAAGGGATAAGATCTGTCAGATGACACTTCAGCCTTTCAGATACAGCGGTGTCTGTCTGCAATCTGTAATCTATTCTGAATGATTTGGAACATTAAGTTGCTGACATTGCTGACCTTGCTGTTGTTCTGCCAGTGTTGAGGATTTCTTGTCTTGAAAGTGACGATTAGTGATCGGGTCTCTTTGGCGTTAGCCCCTCGCCAGTGGGGCCAGATTTGGTAGTAGATAGCAGTTAGTATATCAGTCACTGCCTTTCCGCCATATTCAGGTTTTTGCAGGGATGTTGTCAAAGCTTGCAGCTTTGCCATGTTTCAGCGACTTCACTGCTACTATGGCTTCTTCGACAGAGTGTTGGAAAGTCATCTCCAGTGGATGAATCCTCAACTGGATCTCTTTTGATCTTTTCCTTGTAGAGCTCAAAGCAAAGTCCCTCTATCTTTCTTTGATGTTTCTTTTCCCCGTGTGAGACAGTTAACATCTTTGTCCTGAGTGGTGCTGATTTTAATATGTATTAGTCAGTTTTTCCACAGATTTAAAGCCTTTTTTGTGTCGCTGTTATCCAGGTGTTTCTCAAAGTTGTCACACTCATATTTTCATCCCGTCTGACATTCATTACCAGCATGCTGTTCTGTGCTCATTCCATCCATCATTCATGTTCATCACATTTCCGCTCCCCATTCCTGCATTCGTCCTTGTCATTCATCACACTTGCGTTTTTTTTCTTTTCTACCCCGTCTGCCATTCAAAATCACCTCGTTTTCCTTCTCTCATTCCGTCCATCATTTGTCATGCTCAGAGTTCTGCTGTTACTCATTCATCATTCTCGAGTTCTCCCCAGCAGCCATCAGAACCACGATCTTTTCTGTTTGTCCCTGGCCTGTCCTTCATATCGTCTGTCGTCGTGGCGTTCTCTTCTCCCCCTCCGGTCCATCATTGAATCTTCTCCAGTCGTTGTCGTCGTCTCCTCTCGACCGTCATTGTTCATGACTACGTTCTCCTCTTTTCTCCCAGTCTACCGTTTATCGGTTTTACGTTTTACACATCCGTTCCTGTCTATCATTCATCCTTCTCGCGCTCTGCTCATGGCATCTGGTCTATCATTCATCATTGTCACGTTCTGCTCATGGCATCTGGTCTACCATTCATCATTGTCACGTTCTGCTCATGGCATCTGGTCTATCATTCATCATTGTCACGTTCTGCTCATGGCATCTGGTCTATCATTCATCATTGTCACGTTCTGCTCATGGCATCTGGTCTATCATTCATCACTGTCACGTTTTGCTCATTGCATCTGGTCTATCATTTCATCATTCTCGAGGGTTCCTCCTCTCAGTTTGAAGTCTAGTTCCTCCTCTTCTCCTCTTCCTCAGAGAGAGAGAGAGAGAGAGAGAGAGAGAGAGAGATTTACAGAAACAGAGACAGACGGAGAGATTGAGAGAGCGAGATTCAGAGAGGAGAGGGAGAGAGAAAGAGAGACGAAACAGGACAGAGGTACACATAGCCAAGAGAGAGAGAGAGAGAGAATAAAAACTGAAGTGTGATGAACATTTCCTGTAAAGTTGATTTTTTCCTTGTGATTAGTTATGACTGATCAGCCATTTCATTCAAATAACTCCACCAATGCATGCATGCATACACACACACACACACACACACACACACACACACACACACACACACACACACACACACATATATATATATATATATATATATTTTTTTTTTTTTTAATTTAATTTTTTTTTTTGCTGTCCCAACCTCTGCGCCACCTCAGGGCAGTGCACCCACGCCGCTCATTCCGACACCCTGTCCACAGCCGCAGATCGGTCGGCCCCGCCGCAGCCCCGGCACCGGCAATCCACAGGGAGCAGTCAATGTTAAGTCGTCAAGAGGCAACCCACCGGAGGACACACTGCACTGCTGCCGAGTCACTTCGGTGGTGTTCAGTGGCGCCTGTTCTGATCTAACATACGCAGGACACCACCTACTAAGCCCCCTACTGACGACAATAATTGCTTAGTCGCGGAGCCGGCGTGAGTGAGCTCTCCTTCCGGAGGGCGCCACCACGTCCGTCCAACGACAGCCCCCATGGACTCGCCGATACCGGTGACACCGACGGAACCAAACCAACACCACAGACGCGGAGATGACATCGAAACTGAGGTCACCATGAGAGCAGGGCATGAAGGGCCACAGAATTTGAGACATTTTTTTTTTTTAATGCTGATCGATGAGAATGAGGATGATTAAGATGATGCTACGGATTTCCATTTCGGTCTGAGACTACATGACAGGGCTGTACTCTACGCTTCCTTTCATAATATATCACGGCGTTAAACCAGGCCCGAGAGATACAGGCACCTGCAGTGTTGGTAAGGAAATTTGAGCAACACTCTCAGAAACGCATCCATTAAGTGGATGAAACTCGACTGTGTGGTCCCAGTCTTCCCAACTGAGTCCGCAGCAAACTCAACTCTGGGTAGGAGCCGGTCGGGGCAGAAAAAACCCACATGACTCTGATGGGATTCGAACCTATGACCTCTCAGCCGGGAGTCCGCGACGCTAACCACTTCGCCACGGTGGCTGGTGCATGCATATATATGTAAACACATGCATGTACATATACGGCTATGTTCATTCGCAAGGACACACACACACACACACACACACACACACACACACACACACACACACGCGCGCGCGCGCGCGCGCGCGGAGTATTACCAGTAGAAAGTTTGAGGTTTTCTGCGTTTCCATCAACAATGTAATTCTTTCCTTAATTTAACATTAATGGCATACAAAGGTGCAACAACAGGTTTGTATTTCTTTTATCTCCCCCCCCCCACCCCCCCTATCTCCCCGCCCATCTGCTGTTATGCTTTTAGACAAGTTTGTTTAAAACACAATTGTGTTATGTTCGTTGTCAGTGTTTGGTTCACCATTTGTGACTTTTTTTTTCGTTTTGTTTTTCTTTCTTCATTCTGTCCTTTTGCACATTCATTTGTTTGCTCGTTCGTTCTATGTTTTCTTTCTTTTATCTTTTTATTTTTCGTGCGTTTGAGCGGTTGATCGATCGATCAGTCGTTCGTTCAGTCAGTCATTCATTCAGTCGGTCGTTCGTATATTCGTTCGTTCGGTCGCTTATTCAGTCATTCATTTGTTCAGTCATTCATATATTCGGTCGGTCGGTCGCTTATTCAGTCATTCATTTGTTCAGTCGGTCGTTCGTATATTCGTTCGTTCGGTCGCTTATTCATTCATTCATTCATTCATTCAGTTGGTCGTTCGTATTTTCGTTTGGTCGGTCGCTTATTCAGTCATTCATTTGTTCAGTCGGTCGTTCGTATATTCGTTCGGTCGATCGCTCATCCAGTCATTCATTTGTTCAGTCAGTTGTTCAGTCATTCAGTCTCTCTGTTGGTTCGTTTATACATTCGTTCAGTCGGTCAGTAAGTTTGTCATTCATTCAGTCGGTTAGTCGGCCGTTCAATCACTCATTCGTTGAGTCACCAGCCGGTCGTTTGTTCGTTCATTCAGTCGCTCATTCGATCAGCCGATCTGTCCGTCGTCAAGCCATCATTCATTCTTTCAATCAGTTGTTCAATCAATCATTCGGTCAGTCGATCGATCAGTCATTCATTCGGCCAGTAGATCGTTCGGTCTTTCAATCATTCATTTTTTATCCGGTCAGTCGGTCGTTCGGTCATTCAGTCGTTTGTTTATTCATTCATTCGTTCTGTTGGTCAGTCGGCCAATCGCTTGTTCAGTCATTCAATCATGTAGTCAGTCAGTCAATCAGTTATTCATTCGTTCACTCAGTCATCAAGTCATTCATTCGTTCAGTCGCTTATTCGCTCACTCAGTCAGTCATTCGGTCAGTCGGTCGTCAAGTCATGCATTCAGCCATTCATTCTTTCGGTCAGTCGGTCGTCAAGTCATGCATTCAGCCATTCATTCTTTCGGTCAGTCGGTCGTCAAGTCATGCATTCAGCCATTCATTCTTTCGGTCAGTCGGTCGTCAAGTCATGCATTCAGTCATTCATTCTTTCGGTCAGTCGGTCGTCAAGTCATGCATTCAGTCATTCATCCTTTCGGTCAGTCGGTCGTTCGTTCAGTCGGTCGTTCAGTCATTTAGTCGGTCATCCAGAATTTTATTCGTCAAGTCGGTCAATCGGTCGTTCAGTCATTCAATCGTTCAGTCGGTCATTCGGTTATTCATTCTTTCAGCCGGACAGTCGGCTATTCAGTCTGTTATTCGTTCAATCGGTCGTTCAGTCATTCATTCGTCCAGTGGGTCAGTCGCTTGTTCAGACATTCGTTTGGTCAGTCTGTTTTTCAGTCATTCATTCGGTCAGTCGGTCGTTCGGCCATTTAGTCGGCCAGTCGATTGTTCGTTCATTCATTTGTTCAGTCGGTCGTTTATTCATTCGTTCATTCTTTCGGTCAATCGGTCGTTCAGTCATTCATTCGATCAGTCGATCGTTTAAGTATTCATCGTTTAGTCTGTCAGTCATTGGTTCAGTCAATCGTTCAGTAATTCATTCGGTCAGTCGGTGGTTAAGTCAGTCAGTCGGTCAGTTGATCGTTCAGTCATTCAGTCGGTCATTCAGACGGTCAGTCGGTTGTTCGTTCATTCATTCGTTCTCGTCGGTCCTTTTGTCATTCGTTCTTTCAGTTGGTCAGTCATTCATGTTCATTCGGTAATTCGATCGCTCAGTCTTTCATTCCTTTAGTCGGTCAATCGGTCGTTCAGTCATTCAATCGTTCAGTCGGTCGTTCAGTCATTCATTCGTTCAGTCGTTAGTTAAATCATTCATTCGTTTAGTCGGTCGTTCATTTGTTCAGCCGGTCGTTCAATCATTCATTTGTTCAGTCGGTCGTCCAGTCATTTATTCGTTCAGTTGGTCGTTTAGTCAGTCTTTCGGTCAATCGTTCGGTCAGTCATTCACTCGGTCATTTATTCATTTACTTGTTTCGTCGATCGTTCAGTCATTTATCCATTCGATCGGTCAGTCGAACGTTCAGTCATTTATTCGGTCAGTCACTCGTTCAGTCTGTTAGTCGGTCGTTCAGTCATTCATTTGAAAAGTCGGTCTTTCAGTCGGTTGTTCAGCCATTGATTCGATCTGTCGGTCTATCGATCGTTCAGTCTGTCATTCGTTCAATCGATCGATCAGTCAGTCAGTCAGTCATTCGTTCAGTCGGCAGGCGTACGGTGAGGCACAGATGCAGGGTGCGTGACATAGGTGGGTGGGGGGACACGGGACGCGGATGGTAGTGGTAGTAAGGGTGGCCGTACGTGGAAGGGGGGTGGGGAGAAGTGCATACAGGTTATGACGTGTTACGTGGGATGCTGATGCAGGTATGCATAGGTTCGGGTTCGCGGAGGCAGCGTACAACATGGTTGCGGGTTTAAAGGACGGGCATACAGCGTATGGCATGGGAGAGGATATGGCGGTCGCGGTTGCTGGGCGTGACCACGTGACGGGGAGGAGGTGCAGATGCTGGGCGTAACATGGGTGGGGTGTCGGATTCCAGGGCCTGACAAGGCTTAAGGTGTAGGGTGCACAGTTTTCAGGGCCTGACAAGGCTTAAGGTGTAGGGTGCACAGTTTTCAGGGCCTGAAAAGGGTTAAGGTGGAGGGTGCACAGTTTTTCAGGGCCTGAAAAGGGTTAAGGTGTAGGGTGCACAGTTTTCAGGGCCTGAAAAGGCTTAAGGTGTAGGGTGCACAGTGTTCAGGGCCTGAAAAGGCTTAAGGTGTAGGGCGCACAGTTTTCAGGGCCTGACAAGGCTTAAGGTGTAGGGTGCACAGTTTTCAGGGCCTGAAAAGGGTTAAGGTGGAGGGTGCACAGTTTTCAGGGCCTGAAAAGGGTTAAGGTGTAGGGTGCACAGTTTTCAGGGCCTGGCAATGGTTAAGGTGTAGGGTGCACAGTGTTCAGGGCCTGACAAGGCTTAAGGTGTAGGGTGCACAGTGTTCAGGGCCTGACAATGGTTAAGGTGTAGGGTGCACAGTGTTCAAGGCCTGACAAGGTTAAGGTGTAGGGTGCACAGTTTTCAGGGCCTGAAAAGGGTTAAGGTGGAGGGTGCATAGTTTTTCAGGGCCTGACAAGGGTTAAGGTGTAGGGTGCACAGTGTTCAGGGCCTGACAAGGCTTAAGGTGTAGGGTGCACAGTGTTCAGGGCCTGACAAGGGTTAAGGTGTAGGGGGTGCACAGTGTTCAGGGCCTGACAAGGGTTAAGGTGTAGGGTGCACACAGTGTTCAGGGCCTGACAAGGGTTAAGGTGTAGGGTGCACAGTGTTCAGGGCCTGACACATGGTTAAGGTGTAGGGTCACAGTTTTCAGGGCCTGACAAGGGTTAAGGTGTAGGGTGCACAGTGTTCAGGGCCTGACAAGGGTAAAGGTATAGAAGGCATGGATTTCAGTGCGTGACATGGACATGGATTATGGTGTAGAAGGGATGGATTTCAGGGCGTGTGACATGATTATGGTGTAGAAGGTGTGGATTTCAGGGCGTGACATGGATTATGGTGTAGAAGGTGTGGATTTCAGGGCGTGACATGGATTATGGTGTAGAAGGGATGGATTTCAGGGCGTGACATGGATTATGGTGTAGAAGGGGTGGATTTCAGGGCGTGACATGGATTATGGTGTAGAAGGGGTGGATTTCAGGGCGTGACATGGATATGGTGTGTAAAAGGGGTGGATTTCAGGGCGTGAAATGGGATTATGGCGTAAAAGGGGTAGATTTCAGGGCGTGGCATGGATTATGGTGTAGAAGCCGTGGATTTCAGGGCGTGACGTGAGTGGGGGAACGGGGAGTGAAGATTTCAAGACGTGACAGGGTAGGCGAACAAAGAGCGTTGATGCAGGGCGGCGTGACGGGTGGGTGTATTGGGACAGATGTGGCGCAGATTCTAGTCGAAAGACACGCGGACGTATTGGGGCGAAGGGGCAATGAAGCAGGGCATGACACGGAGTGGGCGTATTGAGGCACAGGGGGCGAATAAAGGGCATGACACGGGTGGCATATTGGAGCAGAGGGGGCAGATAAAGGGCATGACACGGGTGAACGTATAGGGGCAGAGAGGGCGCAGATGAAGGGTGAGACAAGGGTGTTTTTATTGAGGCAAAATGGGCGCAGATGAAATGATAGGCATATTGGGACGGAAGGGGCGTGGATGAAGGACATAAAATGGTGGGTGTATCGGAGGGACAGGGGCAGATGAAGGGTATGACATGCTGAGTGTAGGAGGGCAGGGGGTACGCGCGAACGAAGGGCACGCCATGGGTGTCTTACTGGGATAGAGATATTGTGGGTGTATTGGGGCAGAGGGCACGCCATGGGTGTCTTACTGGGATAGAGATATTGTGGGTGTATTGGAGCAGAGGGCACGCCATGGGTGTCTTACTGGGATAGAGATATTGTGGGTGTATTGGGGCAGAGGGCACGCCATGGGTGTCTTACTGGGATAGAGATATGTGTGGTGTATTGGGGCAGAGGGCACACCATGGGTGTCTTACTGGGATAGAGATATTGTGGGTGTATTGGGGCAGAGGGCACGCCATGGGTGTCTTACTGGGATAGAGAGATTGTGGGTGTATTGGGGCAGAGGGCACACCATGGGTGTCTTACTGGGATAGAGATAGTGTGGGGTATTGGGGCAGAGGGCACGCCATGGGTGTCTTACTGGGATAGAGATATTTGTGGGTGTATTGGGGCAGAGGGCACACCATGGGTGTCTTACTGGGATAGAGATATTGTGGGTGTATTGGGGCAGAGGGCACACCATGGGTGTCTTACTGGGATAGAGATATTGTGGTGTATTGGGGCAGAGGGCATGCAGATGAAGGACGTGATATTGTTGGTGTATTGGAGCAGAGGGCATGCAGATAAAGGACGTGACATTGTTGGTGTATTGGGGCGAGAGAGGGCATGCAGATGAAGGACGTGACATTGTGGGTGTATTGGGGCAGAGGGCATGCAGATAAAGGACGTGACATTGTTGGTGTATTGGGGCAGAGGGCATGCAGATGAAGGACGTGACATTGTTGGTGTATTGGGGCAGAGGGCACGCAGATAAAGGACGTGACATTGTGGGTGTATTGGGGCAGAGGGCATGCAGATAAAGGACGTGACATTGTGGGTGTATTGGGGCAGAGGGCACACAGATGAAGGACGTGACGTTGCTGGTGTATTGGAGCAGAGGGCACGCAGATGAAGGACGTGACAATGGGGTGTATTGGGGCAGAGGATGCAGGCAGTGAATGGGCGTGACATGGGTGTCTTATTGCGGTAGGGTGGTGAAGGGAAGGGCGTGACATGGGTGTCTTTATTGCGGTAGGGTGGTGAAGGGCGTGACATGGGTGTCTTATTTGCGGTAGGGTGGTGAAGGGCGTGACATGGGTGTCTTATTGCGGTAGGGTGTGAAGGGCGTGACATGGGTGTCTTATTGCGGTAGGGTAGTGAAGGGCGTGACATGAACGTATTGGCGCATTGGGAAGCGCAGAGCGCAGAAAAGGACGTGACATGGGTGTTTTATCGGGGGCGTGGATGAAGGGCGTGACATGGGTGTTTTATTGGGGCGTGGATGAAGGGCATGACATGGGTGTTGTATCGGGGCGTGGTTGAAGGGCGTGACATGGGTGTTGTATCGGGGCGTGGATGAAGGGCATGACATGGGTGTTTTATTGGGGCGTGCATGAAGGGCGTGACAATGGTGTTGTATCGGGGCGTGGTTGAAGGGCGTGACATGGGTGTTTTATCGGGGCGTGAATGAAGGGCGTGACATGGGTGTTTTATTGGAGCGTGGATGAAGGGCGTGACATGGGTGTTTTATTGGGGCGTGGATGAAGGGCGTGACATGGGTGTTGTATTGGGGCGTGGATGAAGGGCGTGACATGGGTGTTGTATTGGGGGCGTGGATGAAGGGCGTGACATGGGTGTTTTATTGGGGCGTGACATGGATGTTTTATCGGGGCGTGGATTAAGGCGTGATTTTTTTTGGCTTGGAGGGAACGTGCACACGGGGAGTTGCATGGGCAGGTGTGTGTGTGGGGAGGGGGTAGGGGGCGGGGGAGTACGGATGCATGACGTGACATGGATGGGGCTAACAGAGGGGGTTGGTGGACGGGGGGGGGGGAGGGGGAGTAGAGACACGAACGTAGGGTACGACA
>JADBJO010024404.1:0-25209 GCA_016801955.1 Conus betulinus
ACCATATTTTATCAGTCCTCCACTTTTATTCCGATTTTGAGTGGAGTTTAACAAGAGTAGGAGACGTTATACATGCTAAATAATGGAAGTCAAATAACTCTTCTGTTTTTGTTATAAATTGAGTTGCAGTAACTTGGATACACTTAGTCCAAGTACACATATTGGTGTGGACTTAGAATCACATAATACAATGTATTCTCACTATCAATAGTATTCATAAAGCAACAGTTTTCACTTACTACAGGCATGCTGCTTTTCTGATCGGAATTTCTCATTCAGTTTATCATCTTAACAGATAGTATTGAATACTGGCAAAAGTCGGGTGGTTAAAAAGGATGTTAATCAGAATGTTAACAAAGAAGAAATCTAAGCAAGCATCTTAATAGTTTTTTACCAAGTGTGTGGCAAACAAAACTACTACAACAGGAATACTCATTCATCATCTTGATAGAAGTCACCAAGTATTGGCAAAAGTTATATTGTTAAACCACATGGCACACATACAATCAATACATAGTCTCAAATTTAGAAACATAATTTCAACTTAGAGTTTCTCTGGGAAACAGTGAACTTAGAACTTGGAAGATTCAGAGGATGTGGAGATGATCGTGCCTTCTCCGATTTACCCCTGATATCTTTTGTGGCTGGAACACTGTGTCAGTCTTACAGCTGTAGGTGGAGGCAGTGAACTGGAGGGACCTGAATGGTTGAGTTTTACATTCTCACAGCGTAAGCATGAGGTGTACTCAGGAGAGGTTTTGGGACTCAGGTCGCCGAGCCGCTGCACGTAGATGGATGTCCATTTTGTGTCCATGGGGGACGTTCCCGTCCTCCCCCTTTGGCTTCCCTAAAGGGGGGGGGGGGGGGGGGGGCTGCTGGTTGTGCAGGTGCCACTGGTGAAGTCGCAGTGTGGCAACGCCTCGTCGTGAAAACTGTCCCACAGCCTGGAGAGCAACCTCTCTCTCCTCCCTCCTCTCTCTCTCTCTCTCTCTCCTTCTCTCTCTCTCTCTCTCTCTTAGATGCATGTCATACTCATCAACATGGGGCTGGGGGGGGGGGGGGGGGGGGGGGGGGGGGGGGATGCCCGTAGCTATAAAGGCAGATGGCTCTTTGGTGTCTGTTGTAAATCGTTTTTTTTTTCCTCACAGTTGCTCGATAAAGCAGCTGTAGAAGCGAGAATGCTGGATGGAAGCTCATCTTTTTTCTTGTGGGGAGCTAACCTTTCTCACGTTGTTAGGGTGGAGGACGTCTTGAGAACTCTTGAATTGATGACTGCTAAGCATATTGCGAAACAGGAGGTGAAATGCCTGTGTTTATTGTCTGTTTTTTTGGGCACACACCTGTGCTGAACATACAGACGCAGCTTTTATTGGTGTTAGTTTAGTTGTAATTGTGTTTCTGTTGATTCACTTGAGTGTTTTCTTTAACTGACAGTAATTGGCTTGTGTGTTGGATAGTTTTTTTGTGTGAATAGGAAAGAGACCGATAATTTAACATACAGGGAGCCTCTTTGATGCCGCTCTGTTCCCTCAGCATCATCAGCAAATCCCCCCCCTTCCCCCCCCCCCCCCCCCCCCCCCCTTTCTCCTCTCCCCTCCTCTTCCCTCTCCCACCACATCCATGTGGGAAGAGGTCGGGAGAGTGAGTAGTAGTGTATGCACGGCAGTGGCGAACAAGTGGGCAGCAAGAGGCGGGGGAGGCAGACATACAGTACCTCCACCTGTACCTTTTTGAACCTCCCCCAGCTGGCCCACAGATTGGCGTAAACAGCGCCACAGAGCTGGATCAGTGAGCCGACCCCCCAGCCCCCCCCCCCCCCCCCCCCCCCCCCCCCAATGAGCAGTAACAACCCATGGCAGTCAGGCTGCCACAAGGTACGGACATCTGCAGTAGGTATCTGTGACAGTCATATCCCCGAGTGGTGCCTATCCTTACCTCCGGCCAATCAGCATTGGATTCTGGCGCGTGCTCTGAGTGTTAGCGTCGAGGGCGGAGGGGAGGTGCCGTGGGGGGACTGTCCGAGTTACATGGCGGCGTGATGATGAGTGGCTGGCATGCCTGCAGCTCTGTGGACTGAGGGCAGTGAGTTGGAACTGCGAGCTAGTGGTCAGTCCCAGGGTGTAGGTGGTCACTCAAGGTCACACACACAACCTGGTGATGAAGCAAGAACAGGGAGATTTCGTGGGTCAAACAAGGGTCATGCATTGTTTGTGGAACAGGCTTTAGTATCGGGCTTGTGTATGTGGATAGATAGATGTTTCAGACTCGCAGTTGTGCTGGTTCTAGTGTTCGCCTTCAGTGGAAAGTCTTGAGTACAGACAGACAGATGTGGCTGAAAAGTGTAGCGTGTGTGATGGATTCCCATTGACTGTGTTTGAATCATCTAATCTGTTGATTTTTTTAATGTAGAAATGATTGAAACGAAGTGGAGGCTCACAGCGTGTATCCAGGAAAAGTTGTGAATTGTGGCGTGGCTTTGTCAGCATTGACGCCTTTCTCGCTTAGGCTGTCATTTCTTCTTCTTCTCCTGTTTTGTTGTTGTTTTTTTCCTCCAAGTGTGAGAGACAAAGTAAGTGAGGGAAAGATGGGTTAGCTGTTGTGAGAACTGTTCATACTGAATCATCGTCCTTCTCCAACTCTACACTCTCACACACTTACTCTAACACATGGATGCGTGCATGCACACACACAGACATGTACACAGACACATACACACACACAGTCATGTGCACAGACACACACACTCACACAGTCATATGCACCCACATGCATTTCACTCATTCATCCCATTAGCACCACACACACACATACACACACACACACACACACAGGTTTGAAATGAACGCATCTTATCTGTTCAGAACGAGATTGGCATCAAGTAAGTAAAATCACTATAGGTTATACAGTGATTTGATAATGGCAAAAAGTAAGCAAATTCACAAGCAGCTCTTACAATGATTCCATTAAGTACCAACTTAGTTCCTGTTGTTGCCGTTTTCCTGGATATGATGCCAGCTTTCCTCAGGAAAATGGGATAATGGCTGTTATCCTTCAGAAAAACAACCAGGAAAACAATTGTGAACTTGAACGAAAACAGGTAAAAACAGCTAATAACCCTAGGGAAAACAGCTAATACCCCGTATGGAAAACGGGGAAAAACAGCGAATGCCCCCTAGGGAAGACAGCTAATACCCCGTATGGAAAACAGTGTATGCCCCTGACAGCTAATACCCCGTATGGAAAACAGTGAATGCCCTAGGGAAAACAGCTAATGCCCCGAGGAAAACAGGGAGAACAGCTAATGCCCCTAGGGAAAACAGCTGATGTCCATACGGAAAACAGGGAAACCAGGTAATGGCCCAAGGGAAAACAGGAAAACGGCTAATACCGTAGGGAAAACAGCTAATGCCCCGAGGAAAACAGGGGGAACTGCTAATACCCCCAGGGGGAAACACAGAAAACAGCTAATACCCTGAAGGAAAACAGCTAATACCCCAGGGGGAAACAGCTAATGCCCCTAGGAAAACTGGGAACAGCTGATACCCATAGGAAAAACAGGGGAAACAGCTAATACACCAAGGGAAAACAGCTATTACTACTAGAGAAACCAATGAAACCGCTAATACCTTCTAAGAAAAACAGGGGAACAGCTATAACCCTAGGGAAAACAGCTAATACCACTAGGGAAGACAATGAAATTGCTAATACCCTGTAGGAAAAACAGGGACACAGCTGATATCCCTAGAAAAACAACTAATACCCTTAGGGGAAACAGCTAACACCCTTAGGGAAAACAGGGAAAATAGCTAATACACCAAGGGAAAACAGCTAATACCCCTATGGAAAACAGGGAAAACGGTTGTGATGCAAAGGAAAATGAGTGAGACCCTGTGGAAAAGAGAGTTGATGTTGGGGGATGAACGGTGATGATAACTGTTGTTAGCCATTTTCCTCAGGTGTACATTTGTTCTTGAGGTAAACAGCTAACATGGCCTTCGGCAGTTGGTATGTACCTCTAGACTATTGTGGTAATTGACCTCAAGGTGTACAGAATGGACACTCAACACGTTTGCTTAATCTCCGCATGTTCTTCCTTTCTGAGCTTATGAAATTTGAAGCAGTTGCAAACACACCTGTACAGTCCACATTGTATTGTTAGCCACCATTGTTGACCTGGCAGCACTGAGGTGCTAAATTTTCCCTGTGGTGTGAAACTGACATTTCGCCATTCAGCAGCACACACGTAAATTCTCCACAATGAGGTTTTAAACGTCATTTGTTAATTCTCTACAATGGGGTTAAACTGACACTTCTGTATTAATGTCGTTCACTTTCCCATTTGACACAAGTTGTTAAAAAAAGTAGTTTATAACTTTGCCCAAAATGTAAATCACCAATGATTGCCTCTTCGGCATTAGCTGATGCTGCCAGATGCTGCGTTCTGTTGCTCAGGCCTTTCCAAAAGTTTGGGAATTAAATGTAAGGTCGCAGTGAGCAGATCGATAATTACCGGTGATGTCGGATAGGGGTGTCAGTACTTTAAAAAAAATGATGTTGAAAACATTTTTGACTGGATTCCTTTGGTTTTAATTCGGTCAGCGGTTGATAAAGTGTTTGTGTGACACCAAGCTGTCTCGAGCAAAGGTTGTGTTAGGAATGGCGCACACTAGTACTGAATAGTTTAAACTTCAGCTGTGTGTTTCATCAGGTGAAAACTATTGCCAGTTGCCAATTGTAACAATTTTTGCATAGGAAGCCTGAAAACTCACAGCATTTTAACTAAACCATGCTATGGGTAAATTGTAAAAGAAAAACTCTTTTGGTGTTATGTATACAAAGAAAAAAGTGTGGAGACATCTTTTGGTGTTACGCATTACAAAGGTAAAATGTGGATTTGTAATCCTCTGGTGATGTGTATCGCACCAGGCTTAACCTTTTCTGTTGGAATGACATGTTAAGGTATCAAAAATACTGCAGAGAATTTCTACTACATGTTGGCATTACTTCTTCTGTCAGTTCTGCACTTTGTTGAATAGTGGTAAGAAGTATGGTTTATTTAACGTTGTGATAGTAGTATTTCATTCATTATCATATTTGATCAAGACTTGCCCTTCTCCATAAGTAGTTCTGAATCTGTGTCAGAACTGTGGTTGCCTGCTTCTGTGTACATGTACCCATTTTCAGTACTTCACTTAAGAATGCATCAAGTTTGGGGCACTAAAGACGGTTGTGACATTTTTATTTTTGGTCTTTTGTCGAGTTACCAACAGGCGGTCAAGAAGACCATACCTGGCAAAGCTACAGTTCTCTGTTACACTGGTTTGGGCTGAAGCATTCTGTAGAGAGTAAACAAATAAGGCTCATTGTAAAAAGGAATTCCAACTTTGAGATAAGTCTGTCCTGGATTCACAGAGGTGTGTTTAGTCTGTTTGTGGAATTAACACAGATACATGTGTGATGCGATAAAGAGTCAGAAGATGTGTGTCCAGTCTATTTATGGAGTCAACATAGGTGTGTCTAGTCTGTGTGTTGTTGAGTTTTTAAAAGGTGGGTCTGGTCTGTGGAGCCAACAAAGGTCTGCCCAGACTGTTCATGGGTTCTAGTCTGTTCATGGAGTCAATAAAGGAGTGTCTAGTCCATTTATTGAGACAGGAAAGATGTGTCTTGTATGTGTGAAGTCAACGAAGGTGTATTCAGTCTGTTTATGGCATCCGTGAAGGTGTATTTTGATGTTTGTGGAGTCATGGAGTCAAGAAAGGTGCATGCAGTCTGGTCTACAGTCTCAGCGAAGTGGATCGAACATAAATTAAAACAGAGCGAGTGCAGCTTCTGAAGATGTCCCAGCAGGAATCTTAACCGTGGTCTTTTCAACATTGTGTCCTCATGCTTTACTTCTTCCGCTCATGTTTACCTTCACTGTCATACTGGCAAACGCTGACATCGCTCCACCCTTGCAGGCAACAAGACTTATCGATAAAAAACATGGACCATAGCTTGCTTGGAAAGCAGTTGATGCCCAAAGGCCATGCTTTGTGGTCCATCTTCATGATGAACTTTATCAGATCAGTCTGGTGTGAGAAATAAACACTCTTGCTAGTCCCCTCACTTTACAAACTTGAAAGATTTTGGGGGGTGAAAGTTTGCTATGTGCTTAGTGCTTGTATTTCAAAATATTCTTTTCAGTTGCTTTTAAAAATTCGACACGAAACAATTCTAAAAGCATTATCGATACAAGACCGGCAGTGATTTTTTTCTTTTAAAGAGATTGATTGGGAAATAAAGTTAAGGTAATCAAAAGATTATATCAGCTGTTGATGGCACACACACAACACACAACACACACACACACACACACACACACACACACACACAAAACACACACACACAAATAACACACACACACACACACACACACACACACACACACACACACACACACCACAATTACATACATCAACACAAGGAAGGTTGATCTTTATTTTTCCTCTCTGTCTTTTTCCAGGGTCTATAAGTAAAAGTGAGGCAATGAAAATAGGGAGGTGAGGGAAATGAAGCTCTCTCTTGATCTCCAGCGCGCGTGCACCCTTCTCTCTCTTTCCTGTCCCTGCCCCCTCCCAAAGCCTGCAGTGGACTTCGTCTGAGTGAGTAGACTTCATTTCCTGGAAATTTGTATTCAAGGTTTGAAAAGAATAACCAAAGCAAGGAAACCAGTACTGACAGGTCCATTAGATTGGCTGTTGAAAAGAACAGAAAAACAAACAAAACTGAAAGATGAGCTTTTGCCGCATCATGCACAGTTGGTGTCACCAACAAGGAAATCTGTCAAGTATGTCTCATCCTGTACTCTCTTTTCTTTTCTGTTAGCATGTATACGTGCAGGCTCGTGCACGCATGTGATCGATTTGTTTCAAAGAATAGGGACTGGAAGTAGCATCACATTGGGGGAAAGATCTTGAACAATGAAAATGGTGAGGATTTGGCAAGACAAGTACAGTCGGAGAAGAAAGGCACCTGCCACACACATCAGTACAGGAGGTGTGACGCAGCATGGTTTTAAGTTACTGTGTGATGGAAGCAGAGGCCACCAGCTTCCTTGAAAGAAAAGAGTAAAGAAAGAAGATGTCAACTTTGTTATCAGTATTTACTTTTCCAGTTGCCTGTGGTTGTTTGAAACAACAACAAACAAACAAACAAAAGAAAGAAGAGAAAAAGGAGAGAAAAAGATGATTGTTTAAAAAAGAAAAGAAAAGAAAAAAAGAGAGAAAGAAAGAGAAAGAAATGGCGTGATAAACTTTGGATGAACCCAAACCAGTGAGAAAAGTCAGGGTGGGGTGGGGGTGGGAGAGAGTTGGGGGAACGGGGGTGGGGGGATGCTTGCCATTGATTGTCTGCTGCATGTCTTGAAGTGTGTGCAGTGTGTGAACGGGAGCTGGGAGGTGTTCTGTGAAGGTAGACATGGTCTCCCCCATTACTGTCTGATAGGCATTGATCTGTCACAGTGGAGAGAGGGAGAGAGAGAAAGGGGGTGAGGAGGAAGACAGGCATGACTGTTTGGATAGTTTAGGTCATTTATTGTGTTTGCCTCTTTCTAACCATGGTAATTTCATCATTATGCTCCAAAGTACAACATGGCTGCAAAGTAGGAGTGTGTCAGGTGTTTTCAACATCGTCTTTCGTGACCACGATCAACACATGTTTTCAGCAACAAGGAAGGGAAAGCCAACAGTTTAGAAACAATGAAAGCCCTGAAAGAATTATTTCTCCTAGTGATGACAGAACTCCTCAGGAGATAAGCAGGGGAGGGGATTGGTGTCAATGGGAGAGGGGGGGGGGGGAGAGCATGCATAATCATGCCATTTAGCCTGGCACAGTCGGTAATATATTTGTTTGCATTAGTTGCATTAGTTTAGATGATGATTCAGAGTTCCCCCTCATAATGAGCATAAAGGTACAGATTTGACTTTCAGGAAGTAGAAGCATGTCTCTTGTTGTTGCACGGATCATGCCTCATTACAAAATCAGTGCATGGTGAACACCAGTCATGTATGCACTGGCATCAAAAGAGCAGACTTGTGTAGAGTAGCAATTGTGTTAGGTGCAGGTGCAGGTTTTGCTTTCATGCAGGCACTGTGCTCTCTTGCTATTTGTCTCTCCTTCCCTCCCTCCCCCCTCTCTCTCTCTCTCTCTCTCACACACACATACATACACACACACACACACACACACACACACACAAGCATGCAGAGGAGCATAGAATTACTGCACTCACACCCTCACCCTTCTTCTTTGCACTTCCTCACACATACATTCCCCCAGAAACATTTTGGTCTTTTTTTTTTTTTTTTTCAGGTGCAACATGAGTAGGGGTATAAGCGCATGTGCTTTTCCCAGCCAGTTCTGAAAGGCTCTGTGATAAGAGTGGAGTCCTTTTTATGATTAGAGACTTCCCCAAGCCAAAATCGGTTTGATTTTTGTTTGTTTTTCTTTATTCATTCTTTCTTTATTGTTCTTTTTTTGTTTAGTTTTACGAGGGTATTTTCTTAATTCATTCTTTATTTATTGTTCTTTTTTGTTTAGTTTTGTGAGAGTAGAATTAGATGTTGTGGAGGTGCATTGGGTGAAAAGAATGATGAAAGTTTTGAAAACTAGGGTTTTTTGGTTTGAATTTAAGCATTTGTGTAACCAGCTGCCATAGTGAAGTGCTTAGCATCGCGGACTCCCAGCTGGGAGGTAGTGCGTTTGATTCCCATGAGTCATGTGGGATTTTTCATCCCTGACCAGCATCTACCCAGAGTTGAGTTTGCTATGGGCTCAGTTGGGAAGACTGGGACCATACAGGCAAGTTTCATCCGCTAAATGGATGAGTCTGAGAGTGTTGCTTAAATTTCTCGACCAACACTGCAGGTGTCTGTATCTCTTGGGCCTGGTTGACACCAGGATATATTATGAAAGTAAGCGTAAAGTATAGCCCTGTCATGCAGTCTCAGACCGGAATGGAAATGCGTAGCATCATCTTCATCATCTTCATTCTCTTCGATCAGCATTAAAAAAAAGATTTTGTGTGGCCCTGCATAGCCTGCTTTTGTGGTCACCTGAGTTTCGATGTCCTATCCCTGTCTATGGCCTTGGCTTGTTTCCATCGGCGTCACAGTATCATCAGGTTCGTAGGGGCTGTCGTTGGATGGATGTGGTGGCGCCCTCTGGAGGGAGAGCTCACTCATGCCAGCTCTGCGACTAAGCAATTATTTTCGTCAGAAGGGGGCTTAGCAGGTGGTGCCCTGTGTTTGTTAGGTCAGAAGAGGCACCACGACGACCACCAAAGTGATTCATCAGCAGTGCAGTGTCGTCTCTGGTGGGTTGCCTCTTGACATTGACTGCTGCCTACTGATTGCCTGTGGCGTGGCAGGGCTGGGGTGTGGTTGTGAACAGGGGCTTGGAACGAGGGGCGGGGGTGCAATCGTGATGATAATTGAGTTGAAAGAAGCTGAAGGGAAGTAGAGTGCAAGGGAGGGTGGCATTATGAGTTTGGTCCAAGAGAGCTCAGGTCATGTCCTTAACTTTACCAACATGTTCTGGGGCAGTCTGTAGACCTGCAGTGCTTAGTTCCGAAGCTGTTCATGAGGAGACTTGTTTTTCAGGTGACAATGTGCATACACAGACACAGGCACAAACCAGGATTTTACACGCACATTGTGGGGATTTTACGTTTGTTCATTTTATCATGAAAAAACACGTATATATTCATTGTATGCAATGTCATTAAAAAGAAAATGTTTGTTAGCATTTGGAGACTTACCAAATTAGCAAGGGGGAGGGGGGGGGGGTGGTGGGGAATCCCATCTCTCTATGCTGAAGTGCTTCTCAGTATTAGCAAATAAGGAGAATCCGACAGCAAACCTGACGGATCACCATTTTGGAAATAACTGCGAGCTCTTCGTGGCCCCCTTCAGATGAACACCTATCATTTTGTGAAGCTAGGTATTGTTTCTGGCCTAGTATGTTAGTAGCAAGCTCAGTGGCGAGTTTCCTGTAGAAGGCCAGTGGAACGAGGAGGGAAGGGGAGGGGAGAGGGTGCGAGTGTGGTCCACTTGGCAATGTGCGACTCGGTTCAAGAACGAGATTTTTTTTTTTTTTATATAACAAAGAGAAGTTTTCTTTCCCCTAAACCACGGTTAACAGTCGTTTGATGAGGAGACAATGGCTGTGACAGCGCGGCTTGTGACCGATTATTGAAATGACTTGACGAGTTTTCTCCCCCATAAACCCAACGGATCAGCTAGAGAGTTCGTGAAAAGGTCGGCGACGACGAGGCAAGTCACCGCCAGCTGAACTCGAGTTGACATGACCCTGTGAGGCGCACGGTACAACACAGAGAGTGGGTGTGGGGGCAGATGAGGGGGGGGGGGGGGGGGGGGGGGGGGGGGGGGGGGGCAGGATGACAGAGCGAATAAACAGAAAACAGCTCGTGATCGACGTCTTGGTGTGTGCAGACCACGTAGGTTTACACAGCAGACATCGTAATGAAAAGATGAACTTAAGCAGCCGGGAGGGGGGAGGGGGAGGCGGGAGGAGAGGGATTAAGGGCTGGCCAGTTGACCCCGGGCTGAACCTTGTCGTAGGTCACTACACCATGGCCTACGTGGGTCCTGTGTTTGTAAGTAATGAGTCAGCGTGCTGTGGTGTGGTGGGCAGTCGATTGCCGTACAGCTGACCCCGTGTCTGAACTCTTGACTGGGGGAAGACATCCGGAATAACCGGAGACAGAGAGGGAGGGAGAGTAAGGGGGGTGGGATGTGTGGTGAGGTGGGGGGGGGGGGGGGGGGGCATAAGAGGGAGGAGTGGGCGGAGCTGTTGCCACGCTTGTACCGTGTTGGAAACACGAGGCCAGACGTGAACGAGTTTCGTAGCAGGCTGGTGAAGCGTCTTTTACTTCAGCGATCCAGAGTGTGTGTGGTCTGAAAAGGATTTGTGTGGAAGCATGTTCCGAGTTCCATGGCAATGTATTATTTGCGCCATTTTCCCAAAATGTGAAATGCAAAGTGCAAGTGCATTTCGAGAGTTTGACTGATCGGTGTAGTTCAGTTTGAACTGGCTTTATTTCTTTATCGATATGGACAGTAAACCGCTCTTGGACAGTGTTTGTTCAGTCTGCTGTTTCAGTGTGGTCAGAAGGGTTGTGTTTACCTCAGGTTTTGGACAGCATCAGCCTTGACCCTAGATCAGAAGTGAAACGGCACACAATCTTGTGTTGTGATTCACTGCTATCCGTTTTTTATATACAGTCACATGAGGAACATCTGGCCTTTGCAGCCATTCTTTGCGGCTAATGAAAAACAAATATTTTTCATCAGTCATTCTGCCCCCCCCCCCCCCCCCCCCCACCCCGAAAAATCTCTCCAGCCACTAAGCTTTATAGTTTTGATCATGGTTGGCTACAAGTTGTGGGCGTTGCCTTTTTCCATTCCGACATTGCCTTAAGCTGGTCCGGTTATCAGTCATTGTCTGTTTTTCTTTCACAGTGTTCACGTGCGGTTTTCTTTGATGGCTGCATCCCATTCCCTTTCTTCTTTCATTTCATTTTCTAATCAAAGCATTTATGATTGACATTCAGTGGTTGGGGCAAGGGTACAGAAAGTTGGTACAGTAGATGCAAGGAGTTAACAGTATCGCCATTTGCAATCCCCCACCCCCCCCCCTGCTCCCATGCTTGCTCTGTGCTTACATGGCGCAAGATGAATGATGAGCCATGGTAGGAAAGTAAACTGAATACAGCTAACAGGAAGAACAGGGTGAAGTGATTGTCCTAATGTTTATCATCATTTAATCATGGAATGTAGATGATCACAAATGTTCATTATGTAAGTCATAGACAAGGAACAAAAGAGGAAAATGGTGGTTTTTGCCCACAAATGATTAGATTTGAGGTTTCTTTTGCTTTAAGAAAATAGGAGAGAGAGTGTGTGTTTTTTTTTGGTTTTTTTTATTTCTTCATATACACCATGAAGTCAAGTGAAAGCTCTTCACACATTCAGTGAAATGACTGCCAGTCTTTTGTGTACAATCTTCTTGATTAGGACTTGATAGTGTGCATCCAGTAATTGGCATTTACAGGGCATGCCATCAGGTATTTCAATGGGCTGTTTTCCATGGGCTGTGACAGGTGCCTTATGCACAGACGAGCAATGGAAATTGACACTGGCTTTGTGAAAACCTGATTCAACATGTAGAATGCACAGATACCAGACTCTTTATTTCCCAATAAACTAACTGTGTAGTAACTCAAAAAGGAAAGGGGTAGGGTTGGGGATAACACACACACACACACACACACACACACACACACACACACAAACTCCTACTCGCATTCACACACACAACACACACACACACACACACACACACACACACACACACACACACACACACAACACACGCACACACACAAGAGTGTACCTGTGAAGAGGGGCATGTCAGTACAGCACCAAGGACAATGTGAGGTGCAAAGGATCAAGGACACACAAGATGTGTTTATCACAATACACCACTGTCACAGGAGTGCACGCTCACACACATGTACACTCACAGAGACGCACAAATGCATACAAGATGGCAGTCATGAAACTACAAGACGGGGGGGGGAGGGGGGGGGGGACGAACGGACCATGACCAGACTTTCAGAAGGCTGGCTACCATTGTATTGGTTCAAGTCTTGCATGGCAGTTGGGTAGGAGTTTTCATACTGAAGAGTCAGTGTAGTCGATGGCTGGAGTTCAACTACTTGCCAACAGTAGGAAGCCAGAATGGTGCTACACCACTAAACCCGTCCTTGTGTGCCACCAAAATGGTGCTACACAAAACCACTAAACCCCGTCTTTTGTGTACCACAGAAGAGCAGTCAGGCAGGCTGAGGTGGGCAGACATCATGTCTGTGTGAGAGAGCAAAACACCTGGGTATAAATGTTGAATGCTTTTGGTCTGCAACAGAAAGTTCATTCAGCCTTTCAAACTTTGAGCTAGAGAGCCACCAGGATCTGTTCAGTAAGGGAAAAACATGTCAGAGACAAAACTGCCACAGTAAACAACCAAAAAAGGAAGGAAAATCAAATCTCAAACAGAGAGATTTTGAGAGATTTGTGTGCATCATCATTGTGAAGACTACTGAGGATAGTGAGGAGATGCTGAGTGAAGACATGGACGTGTGAGCGCCATGTGGAAATCTTCATTCTGACCACCATCCGATCTTGGTGAAGAGAGGGAAGTCGTGAGCCTCCAAACAGCTTCAATGCAACTGGCATCGTGTATGCCTGCCAGTATGGGTCGGCGGGAAGCGCTGCTGTGCCCCTGTGGATCTCTAGAGGAAAGCTGTCAGTATTGTGCTGAAGGCCCAGCCTTGCCACAGCTATGGAACAGTTTCTGGAACGGCTTGGGATCTGTAACCATCGACTGCGCCATTACTTCCTCAGTCACTATCACTATCACCCATTACCTTCAGAGTGAGTGGCTCCTTCGCCTTTTGTAGCCTTCCCTTTTTCAGTGTCTTGCAGATGTCTCTCTCTTTCATTTCTTCCCCTATTTTCGCTGTGTTCACTTCATCTTCCCACTGTTCTTTCTCTGTGCTCCCCTCCCCTGTGTTTTCTCTCAATCCCTCCTCGCTGCCCCCACCCCCCCCCCCCCCCCCCCCCCCCCCCCCCCCTCTCTGTCTTGCCTTGTTACATGAACTGTAATAATGGTGTGTGACTGTAGCGAACATTGGTTGTAGTCTCATTTTGTGGCTGAGTGCATCCGGCGTGCGTGCTGTTGTTTTTTTTTTCCTTTTCTACACAAGACCCTATGTTTTGACGTTTTCGATCAGGCTTCACTGTCTGCTCTACACAAAACACTGGTGTCACTATCATCTGTAGATGAAGAGTAAATCCGTTTGTTTTTGTTGTCACTCATTTCACAGAACACCTCACAGAACAGTGTCATGTCATACTCCAAGAATTAGCACACAAACACCACAGGGCACTTCCGTTTGAGCGACATCACTGTCCAAACACAACAATGTGTTGGTACATCTGTACTGTTACTCCACCATTTCCTCTCGATGCCACATTCTTTTTAATTCTAATCATTTCCTGATTCAGATGAAGAAAGCGCATGCATTGTGAGTTTGTGATAATTATTTGGTTTGTGTCAAAGGATCCAATCTTTGAGGGTGCAGGTGTCGGGTATGCTAGCAGGCTTCTGTTAATGAAATCTTGTGTAGACTTCAAGAGGGAGCTGAAAGCCTCCATTTGATCTACCCAGTTGAAGGGAATGCAATGACTGATGTTGTGCACAGCAAGACAAGTAAAAAATGCAAGAGATTGCATACACACTGGAATTCCTCAGAATTCAGGGATTTGGGCTTTTCCTAGGTGGAAGACCTGTTGCAAGCACTTTTCTGTAGGAGATGCTTTAGCTGCAAGGTCACATGTCAACTGAGGAAAACTTTTGTGTGTTGAACAGGGCGAGGGTCACCACGCACATCCCAGAGTCCTTTCACCGGCTCCCCAGACCCTCTGCTGTTGTCTCCGCATGCCGCCATGTCTCCCAACTCCGCCCTTAGACAGCAGCAAGCCAGGTAAGACCAAGGTTGATTCGTGTGTTGACTCACCTGTCAGGTGAGATCAAAGTTAATCCATGTAGAAAGCATCTCCTGCTAGGTGATACCAAGATGACTCCTTTTTTTTTTAAAAGCTCATTGCGAGGTCAGACCATTTCTAACCCACTTTGCTAAAGTTACCTTCAAGGTAAACCTAGCTTTAAGTCATTTGTAACTTCACCTGCTAATGTCTTTCAGTGATAGATGGTCCACCCTTCGCACCCAGTTAACTTTGGGAAGAAGATCGAACAGCACCGAGTACAATGCCATGTTAAAAAAAGAGTGTAAACATTAAACCAGTTTCAAGCAGTCAGTACAGATTGTTACTTGGACAGAACAAATGATTTTTTTTTAACCCTGCATGACCCTGTATTGAGTCAGCTAACCTTGTTATTATTGCCAGTCCGTGATTAGGCTCTTTTTGTTTCGTCTGCTTCTCTCTCTGTCCGTCTCTATCTCTCTTTGTCTGTTTTTCTCTTTTGTATGTGCATTTCTCACAGTGTCACCAAAGTTTTCGTGTGACCTGACATTATACATACACTGATACAGAGAAGCACCGGAGCTTTCTCTCTGTTTAAATTATGCAGTTTTTCTAGAGAGGTTGGGGGAGGGAGGAAGGGAGAAGTTTGCTGGTTGCCGTCACGTTGTCAGCATCTGCTGCACAATCACTTCCCAGTAGTGTAAGGTGTAAGTGTGAGAATGTTTACATCCACTCATGAGGTTGGTTTCCCCTGTATCTCTTGGTGTGTCAGTCCGCAAACAGATGGTGGAATATGCTGAAAACTACCAAACAGATGGTGGGAAAGTTTGAAAGGGATGGAAGGATGAACTCGTTAAGTTTTACTGCAGATCCAGATTAGCATAAGAAATTTTTTGCCCTCCTTAATATTGCAAGATTGGGCTTGTATTTTTTTTTTTTTTTTTTTTTTTTACATAACGGGGAACTTTGAAAAAGTTACAGTTTATTAGTATTTATTCATCTCTTCAAAAGTTGTGAGTTCTGATGCGGATCGACGGTCAAGCAAGATAACTGAGAAAGAGGAGGAGGAAGGGAGTACCGAGTTATAGAAACGGGTGCACTGTGCTGTACCGTGCGGAGGGCTAGCTAGGAAGATGGTAGATGGTGTGAGTAGCGATGTTGGCGTATCGAGCGACAGGGGTTGGCAGGGGTGGGGGTTGGCGTGTTATACACGGCTGGGGGGGCGAGTAAGGGGGGGGGGTGGGGGGGGGGCTCCTGGCAGGGGGGGGGGGCGAGGTGTACGGTGGTTGGGTTGAGGTGGGGTGGGCCGTGGGTGGTTTTTGTGTTGTTGCTGGTGGTGTGGGGGATGGTGGGAAGGGCACGAGAGTTCCTTGTGTCTATTCGTGGGGGGGGCGTGGGAAGTGGGAGTGGGTGTGGGGGGTTTGGTTGTGAGGGGTGTTGGATGGGTAGTATTTCTTTGTAGGCACATTTCAGTTGCATTTCGCCGTACCTATCACTTCAACAGAAAGATTTCTATCCTTGTTACCTCTTCATCATCTTTAACATCAAATTTCATTTACATACTTTGCTCCCCCAATTTCCTTGATGATAAAAAAGGTGCATTTGCAGTTATCTATAAGTCATTGCATGTTGCAGTTATCCCAACAGTTCTTGCAGTTATCACAACAGATGGCTTGGCAGTTAAGCTACTCGACAAGCTGGCCTGCTATTGTGTGCATGCTTGTCGTGAAAGCGCAGCTGTGCGGCGTGGGGAGTCATGATAGGTAGTGTTGTTCTGGAGGTGAGTAAAGTTAGTAGCAGGTGTCTTTCATTTCTTTCTTTAAGAGCGGTGTTGGCGTAACGAGGGGTGGGAGTGTGGGTTTAGTACTTGACAAGTACTGAGTAGGGGTTTGGCGAGCTTGAGTTGGGAGGGAGGCAGGGAGCTAGGCAAGATGTTAGTGGCTGTGGGTTCTGGTTCGACAGGCGGGGGGTCTGTATATCCGCTGCGGTGCATTTACGACAGCGTTAGTGGAGCTGCTTTTCAAAGTGAATCAGCAATCCACGATCGTTCACAGTTATAATACTAAAGCTACATTTGTAGACTGTGTTGTGACTGCTAGAACACCGCAGTCCCAGCTTGTTCTCATTCGTATGACCACTAACTTTATCAGGTGTTAGTTGACTGCTGTAGAGGCCCAGCTCCGATTGTTCACATTATAGGATCACACGCCTATCACGGTGTACATGTGTTATGAGCGGCTAGAAGCAAAGCAATCCAGTTGGTTCACGAGTCTAAGACCCTTACAGCTTAACAACACGGTGGGTGACTGCTAGAGCACAGCACCCAATATCTTCAATTCATACCCATTCAGCATGACATGGGCAGGGTCACTTGTGAGGGAAAACGGTGGCAGAACATCACTCAGATAAGTGAGCTCGACTCTGTTGGTGTTGAACATTTGTAAAAGAAGCCCTTTCCAGGACTAACCATTGGAGGCTCGTTGTTGACATTGGAAAGCCCTTGTCCATGATGACCTCGATGCATCGAGAGCCAGCAACCATGGGTGTCTCTCAATGTTCTGTCTCTGCCTGTGCGGTCTTAGTTCTTCATCCTTGTCCCGTAGGTCAGGTTGTGGTTTTCTGCCATGTCTCCTGCCCTTCGCACGCCCGGGCCAAATGACCCAACCTTCGTCGGGCGCAACCTCTGGTCCTCCGCCGACTATTCCGCAAGGGCGGGTTCATCATCAGGTCGCACCGGCCGCCGGCCACCTTTAGCTCCTACTACATCCCCACCTGCCCGATGGCAGGGCCCTGGGCCACCCTTGTCCGAGCCTCCTCACAGCCCTGCCCATACTTCCAGAGTTCAGGACACAACCTTCAAAACAAAACCTGACAGCAAGTCAGGGAGGGTTAAGAGTTCGTTGAGAGAACGGCAACACGCGCTGGTAGACATTATTCACATGCTCGGCAAGGAAGCGTTAATAGATCTGATGATTGGTGTCATTGGTGCAAGAAAATGAGTTCGAATGGGCCTTTCGTACACTTATTTTTCTCAGAGACCAGAAACAAAAAAAGTCAAGTTTTCGGCCTACTCTTTCGAATCTCTTATCCCAGAGCAGTGAGGTTGGAAATGTGTTGCTTGTTGTCTCCAAGCACTACAACAAGATCCGTGTGTGGTATAACGCGTTGGCACGGTCTGGGTAATCGCCAATCGCGCACACCGTGAAGACTGGAGGGGGTTGTGCATGAAAAGGTTTTGTGAAGTGGTTGTCTCACGTTTGGTAATGCCTAGTGTTGTTACTCCAATCAAAGAATGAAGAGATTTTGTCAGTGCTTTGCGGGTCTCTGACGCTCTCTCTCTCTTTTCGCTCCTCTCCTTCTGCTGGTGAAGCAAAGTGAGGGTGTATTAGACGGCCTGTTGTCGCTCTCGGTGGAGTGTCTTTCCAGTACGGGACATCACGTATGTGGTTTTTGGTAAGCAGTGTGATTGGCTATGAATCTAATGTAGCACCACACTAGGCCTGTCCATCTCTTCCGTTTCACCAGAAGACCAACTGTCCAGGGCAGTTGCTACAGCACAACGATGCCAGGGAGTTCGCAATGGGCGGCAGTCGGAACACCTCGGTCCCCCAGTCCATCATATGTCAAGGGACAGAACTGCGTAAATATGCAGTGCCCGATCAGGCAACCAGTTCAACCATTTACAACAACAACAACAACAACAACAGCAACGCACCACAGCAGCAGCAACAACACACAACATCAGCAGCAGCAACACGCAACAACAAGCGAACGAAACAGAACAACAGCAGGAAGCGACAGTCCTACCACACCGTCCTGTGCAAGTTACGGCCATGGAGTTTGTTATCGGGCAGCGAACTTCCACCATATTTGGAAACAAGTAAAGTTCTGTTCGTGCCCATTGCTTGCCAAGCACAGTTCCAGAGTCTTCACGTGGAGAAAGTGGCATGAGATGGCTGAAATCAATCAAGTTTGTTGTTGGGCAGGGATGATGGTTAACAGTTTTATTGAATCACTAAAACAGATTGTATAGGTCCTGAGAATGTGGGAACGATGGCATTTGTCAGGCCCCAGTTGTTTGAGCAGGTCTTTACGAGAGGGGGATTGTGAAAGTTTCGGAAGTCTGTGAGGATGTTGGTGCATGGACAGACAGTTGTTCTTACATCGTTCGTTTTAAGGTTTGGGATTGTGAGAGGAGTGCAGTATGAATGAGAGGTTGAGTCCTTGGGAGTTGTGGAACACACACGTATTGAAGAGGTTCAGGTCCACTCATAGTTGTAATAGGGATGTAATCGTGGATCATGAGCCGGTTTTTGTGCAAGCCAACATAACAAGGGTTGATATTCGATAATGCAGTCTGTCGAACTGGGTGAATGGATATAAAGGCTATCTAGACTTATTGACATCACTTGCAAGGCCGCCAGATCAAATTGAAAGCGAAAATTTGTTTGTTGGGTTTGACCATGGCTACAAGGTTGTCTACACACGCTGCTTAGTTGAATGATTGGTTTTAAAAACTTGGATGGGGCGGGTAACATGGTTTGAGGAAACGGGTTTTTTGAGGAGCCAAGTAATTTCTCCAATCGATGCCACCCCTCACTGCTTTGTTGTGTCGTTTGGTTTTTCTTTTGTTTTGGCCCATCCAAAATGATGTTTTGATTTGTAAAAATAATTGCCAGCTTTGTTTGAAACAGTGAGCGGCATTTCCCTACCTGGATGGACAAAGAAAGGTGGGGTGGGTGGGGAGACAGCAGTCTTGTTGCTGTGGAGTGGGTCCTAAAATGTTGTCCTGGGAAGTGCAACAAGTGCTCCACGGTGCTCAGCAATACATGCGATGACTTGCTTCAAGGTTGTGTAAAATATGTTCGAGAAAAGTTTTGACCCATGTAATCGTGGGAGGATGCATTGCGGATCTGTTTGTCTTAGCCTAATTAGCGTAGATTGTGGTGGATGTTTCAACATGGCATTATTGTCTAGACAGTGTATGGTGGCCGAACTGAGATTGGGTGCAGATGATAGGATTATACAAACAGTGTGGCTCGACATAGGTGTGTGCAGATGACAGTATTATCACCATGTGATGAGACATGAGGTGGTGTGCAGATGACAGTATTTACACTCAGTGGCCACCATGAGGTGGTGCGGCAGGTGGCAGTATTATACACAACGGTGGCCACAGTGAGGGGTGTCAGATGACAGTATTATACGACACATGCACAGTGATTGGCCAACCTGATTTGGTGTTGGATCGAGATGACAGTATTATACACGCATTGACCGAACCATGAGGTGGTTTACGATGCAGTATTATCACACAGTGTCCAACATGATTGGTGTGCAGATGATCAGGTATTATACACACATTGAGCCATCTCATAGCTTGTTTTACAAGATGACAGTATTTGCAAACGTTGAGTGACGCAACATAAGGTTGTGTTTATATGACAGTGAGATTGTTACACAGAGTGGTGAACATTGAGTTGGTGTGGGCAGGTGACAGTATTGCATGCCTCCCAGTGAGAGTGACCAACAGAAAGTGTTTGCAATGACGTTATTATCACACAGCAGTGAGTGGCCAACAATGAGTTGTGCCACGCCGATGACAGTACAATAGCTCACGACAGAGTGGCCCAGGTTTTGCAAGGACGTGTTGATTTCTGCTGATTGAAGGTGACACATGACCCCAGGACTCCACGGGGGCCTCTGGCGAGGGGCAGACGATTGTTGCTGCGCCTGTCGCCCGGAGGCCAGTCTACGCTACAACATTCCCGTTGTTCCCTGCTGTGCACACTCCCAGTAACCCAGGTGTGGGCAGAGCACATCGGCTCAAAGGAGGCAGCAGGGTCTGATTGTGTGTATGCTGCATGTAGGCATATGCATGTGCCATTGGTTGCTGTTCTCCGTGTGTCGCACACATTTTAGCCTGAATGTTCTTGTCAGTGTCTGTCCCCGTTTTGAGGCATATGCTATTGAATATTGATTCACACACAGACCATGTCGCATTGCTTCATCGGTATCATGTGTGCACTCTGTGCGCACGAGTCGCTGGAGGGAACAAGGGCACATTTCAGGATGGAGTCTGTGAACAACATGCAGTGACTAGCAGTTCAAGGAAGTGGTAAGCCATGCTTCATGTGATGAAAAGATTAGACGGGGTTCATACATGGATTTGAAGTCGTCTAGAATTTTGAAGTCGTATTTTACAAGGCCATGTAAAAGCTCATGGAAAATGCACACTATGGCCTTGGAAGTGAGGTCCGGGGAATGGTTGGAAAGTCCAGCACAAATTGCTTGATATTATGTGGTGTTAATTTTCAGCATCATTATGTAGCGTTTGATATGCACACAAAAGAAATATTTCTGTGTCCTTAAACATGTGATATGTCGGTGCTCTTGGTGCAATTCTGTTTAGACCATCACTTTAGCGACATTGGGTTATGGAACAAAGTCTATGAAAATTGGTATTGAAAATGCAGGTTTTGGCCTGGAAAAAGTCTGGAATTTTGAGTTGGTATTTCCTGTATGAACCTTGATAGCGAGCAAGTTCCATTTTCAATATGACAGTGGGGGGGGGGAGGGGTAGGGGGGGGGGTGGGGGTGGGGGGGGAGGGGGGGGGGGGGGGGGGGGGGGGGGGGGGGGGGGGGGGGGGGGGGGGGTGGGGGCTGGGGGGGGGGGGGGGGGGTGGGGGGGTGCGGGGGGGGGGGGTGGGGGCGGGGGGGGGGGGGGGAGGGGAGTGGGGTGGTGGGCGGTGGGGGGGGGGGGGGGGAGGGGGGGGGGGTGTGGGGGGAGGTGGGTGGTGTGGGGGCTGGGAGGGGGGGGGGGGGTGTGGGGGGGGGGGGGCGGGATGTGGGGGGGGGCGGGGGGGGGGTGGGGTGGTGTGGGTGGGCGAGGCGGGGGGGGTGTGGGGGGGGGGGGGGGGGGGTGGGGGGGGGGTGGGGTGTGGGGGGGGGGGGGGGGGGGGGGGGGGGGGGGGGAGGGGGGGGGGGGGGGGGCGCAGATGTGGGTGGACAGAAACAAGAGAGACCAAGAAACTTGCTTTTGTTTTGACAGAACTTTTAATAGGCATTTGTGAAAGAGGACCCGGAGACATGAATGGAACAACTAGGTATGTTTGCAGTGAGGTTTTTCGTTGTGTTTAGGTCCTGTGTTTGCATCATAGTCTACATGGCGGTTTGGGCAGTGATTGTCTGTGGTGCCGAGCACACTGTGTGCATAGAGTGTGCAGTCACACATTGTATTATAGTAAGCACAGTACCGAACTACACAGCTCAGGCAGTGATGTTTTGTAAGACATGTGGGTCATATTTGAAGAGGCTATGGACAAGACAGTATTGTACAGTCATCTGTTGCGAGAAATGAACTCAATTCCGCATAATGTTGCCATATTGAAGAATGCAGCATGACATTGGAGATGGCCTCTTTGTGAAACGACCAGTGTTATAGTGTTTTATTGACACTGGACATCATATTAAGCTTGCAAGGTATTGACCGAAGGGTCAAACCATGCCCAATTTACTGTAGCACCATTGCTTTTCGATGTTGTCCCCCGGTTCAAAATGACATGCACTGATTAGTGTTTTCCCAGTCTCTTCATTTATGCTACTGACAGAACTCCAGATTAGTTGCTGATTGATGGGCAGGTGGTTTTGCGAGCCGGTATGAACTGTGTGTCCACTTAACCACCACCACGCGTGCGCCCTCCGAGGCCCGCGTCCCTCCTCACCACGCCACCTGCACAAGGGAGGCAGGAGTAGAATTACTGAACACAGACGTACACACCTTGCTATACACTCATTCGAGCAACAGTAAATTGGGGAACAGTTACTGTAGAGAGCAGATGATCAGTTGTCATTGATAGTCTTGAATCGTGGCCAATGTGTTTTTTGGCTGCGTCTTTCCTGGTTGACGGAGAGAAAGAACAGGCAACGATTCCGAGATAACCTACTAAGCTCGGCTGCTTTCCCTTTAGAATAATGCCGGCTAAATGATAAGACACTAAGCCAAAGATATCATAGTACCGGAGAAAAAAAAATGTTCTTTGCAGCACTGTTGAAGGAAGCGGAGGGAAAAAGGGCAAGGGTAAGAAGAAGGCCCGAACATTGTTAATACAGGCTTGTACGTGGGCAGCGGCGGGTTTAATATTACTGGGCTTTCCAGTGAGTAAACAACCCTGACAGTGCATTTCCTGCACTATTCCAAATGGGCACAACAATACTGGGGGAGTAGGCAGCAATGTGTCTGCTCGTGAGGTTTGTCCCTCTTATGGTGATGTAAAAGTTGCGCAAAATTAATGAAGGCAGCTGCAGCTGGGCAGCCGTGTCCGTCGAACTGGCACACCAGAGAAACATGTTTGCTGTAGTTGGGGAGGGATGGGATAGTTGCTGTAAACATTTCAAGAGTAGCGCGATTGTTTAAAACAAGTTAAAAAAAAAAAAAAAACATAAAAAACAGGGAATTCTGCATGTTGAAGAAGTGTGCTACCTTATTTTTTAAATTTAAGTCTTCCTCGTGGACGGAAAAGAAAAAATTTCACATTCATCACTGAGCGCCCTGAAGACTTCGTCCATTCATGGGATATGAATCATTCGTATTTTAAATGTTGTGGGCAAGAAACACCGGTCCCATCCTCTTTGGGAAAAAAAAAAGATTGGAAGGCGCACCGCGTGGTACGATGTCCAGAGCACTGTTCTTAATCCACTCATAACCCTACCATCACAAACATATCACCCCGATGTCGCTACTTGTCCTAAGACCGCTAGCAAGCACCCTGACAACCATTTGTTTCAACACCTTCCGAGCACATCACTCCGCCCCCTCCTTGCCCCCTGGGTGTGGGGGGGCCGCTCCCACTGGGCCCTGGGGCGCCGCCTTTTCCACCTTTTTCCCCCTGGAGGGTGTGTCGGGGTGGCCGCCTGCCCCCGCCCCCCGCCGGGGCCCCCCGCCCCGGGGGGTTCCGGTGTCACGTCCGCCCGCGTGCACGCGCGCCCGCGGGGCGCCGCGCCGCCGGCCGGCGCCCGCGCCCCTGCGGGCGGGCCGGGGGCCGGCGCCGCGGGGCCGGGTGGGCCCCCCCTCGCTGGCTGCGCGGGGCCCGCCACGGCCCGGGGCGGGGCGGGCCGGGCCCCGCGCCCCGACGCCCGCCAGGTTCAGTCCGCGCGGGGGGGGGGCCCGCGCGCTGCCCCCCCCCCCCCGCCGCCGCCCCCCCCCGCCTCCATTTAGCGTTCCTCATAATCCCCTCATGGTGCCAACTCCATAGGAGAATCGAGTGACTTTTACGTTTTTTGTTCGTCTGTCGAATTTGTTATTTGTTTTTGGCCTGAAGAAGTACCCAAGAGTCCAAATGCATGGTTTCTTTGTCGCGTTGCTTTGTTTGTCTATGATCCTTGGCGGTACTACCCCCTCGTCTTGGGCGTCTAATTTTGCTTGTCATTTGCCGTCCCTCGGGGGTCCCACTCCATTTTTGAAGTTTTCTCTGAGTGGTGCATCTCCCTCTCGTCTCTTTATTCTCCCACTACCTCGTTGTGACCATCTTTGATAACCAGTCGCAATCGATCTTCTCCATATACGCACAAGTGTCCGTTTTGTCCAGTGTCGTTATTAGTGCACGTGCCATGATTCATGATTTTTTGTTTATGCCAGAGAGGAAATCCAAATACAAGCTTTGCAAACCACCAAGGTCAGTGTGTAGTGAATAACCTCACCGAGGCATGAAACCAATAGAGTATGACATTTGCTTGTTGTTTTCATTCCGTTCAATGTACTGTTTGATTTATGTACACATCGTTCAATAATAAATGCTTAAAACAGAAACAACACAGTTGTTTGCCTGGGCAGTCTTTGTGCTTCCCCCCTTTGGAGAAAAAAAAATCCAAATGGAGTCTGAGGACGCAAATCGGTTTTGACAACCATTGGGTTGTTGCTATGAAAATGACTGACCTGCTGTGAGAGTTTGCCCAGCCTGATCTTGGTGTAGCACGGTTTTTTGTTTGTTTGTTTGTTTTACAGAGTAGGAAACCTACGCAAACAGGCTTGGCGTTAAGCCAGTGGATTCAATGGAACCAGAGGAGAAATGCAGGGTTTCAGGTTGGTGGGATTAGGGGTGGTTGGGCTCGGTCGTGGGCTTTGTGCGCGGAGGGTTGCTGTCCGAGATGACGTGAAATTGTGTGTCAGTCAGGTCAAGAACCAGACCGAGCGAGCCTGCAGGCCAAGGAAACACACTGTTCCCGAACACCAGCGTGTGTCTCCCCCGGCCTGGCGTGCCGGCATAGCGTTCCGGCGGCAAAGAACCCCCTCTCGTGTCCAGGGAGCACCCTCGTCAGCCTGATGAATGTGTGTGCGAGAGAACCACGGGTATGCACATCTGTGGCCGATAAGTGTCGCATACCACTGTATGTGAGAACTAGTGGTTTTTGAAAAGTTCGGGGGTACATGGGTGATGGTCGGTGTGTAGGTTCGCTGGCGGCAGGAGCTGCGAGGGATGTTAATTGCTAGTATTTAGAGACGAGTCAAGAGTTATATGTTTTAGAAATAGAACAGAACAGTGGTCACGTCTTCTATGGTATATGTAGTAAGCTACTTGTTATGATTTCGGGTACGTGCGTGGCG
>JADBJO010024405.1:12500-17500 GCA_016801955.1 Conus betulinus
AGAAGAGAAAAGAAGAAGAAGAAGAAAAGAAGAAGAAGAAGAAGAGGGAGGAGGAGGAGGAGGAGGAGGAGAAGAAGAGAGAAGGAGAAGGAGAAGAAGAAGAAGAGAGGAGGAGGAGGAGGAGTAGGAGTAGGAGGAGAACAACAACACAACAACAACAACAAAACAACAAGATCAAGAACGAGAGAAAGGTGAGAGGAGGAGGAGGAAATAGTGGTGGTAATAATAATGTTCAAACCAGCGGCCGCCGCCGCCGCAGCAGCAGCAGTAGCAGCGCGCGATAGCGGTGGCAGCGGTTAATACTTCTGGGGTTCCCTCAAAAGTCTCCCACCTTTTTTGTTTCACCTTTTCTCTCAAGCAAAGGAATCAAACCAGCATGCATGTCCATTTACACCCACGTAACATCAACATACAGTGTTGTGCTTGTGTGGGTGTCTGTACGCATGTGTGTGTGTGTGTGTGTGTGTGTGTGTGTGTGTGTGTGTGTGTGTGTGTGTGTGTGTGTGTAAGTGTGTGTGTGTGTGTGTGTGTGTGTGTGTGTGTGTGTGTGTGTGTGTGTGTGGTGTGTGTGTGTGTGTTTTAGTGTTTGGGCATTGTTGCGGGTGAGTTTTGTGTTTTTATGTATTGTTTTTTTTATAATCTATGTAATGTTTTATATCTTATGATTCGGTGTTTATTTCATGTGTGTATGCGCGCGCGCGTGTGTGTGTATGTGTGGTGTGTGTGTGTGTGTGTGTGTGTGTGTGTGTGTGTGTGTGTGTGTGTGTGTGTGTGTGTGTGCGTGCGTGCCCGTGCGCGCGCGCGCGCGCGCGTGTATGTATGTATGTATGTGTGTGTGTGTGTGTGTGTGTGTGTGTGTGTGTGTGTGTGTGTGTGTGTGTGTGTGTGTGGTGTGTGTGTGTGTGTGTGTGTGTACAGGGTATGTGGGGGGGGGGGGTTGGGGTGTGTGTGTTGATATACTAACACAGGCTTTTTATGTAACGATTTATAATGTCTCGTTGTAAGGTCGCATGTACAATAAAGTTGATTGAATTGAATTGAATCTCAACTATGAAATCTGTGATACATAGCAAATTACTAATGAAATAAAAAAGAGTTGCATGTACATAACGATACATTGATATACTAGACAAAAAAAAATTGTACATTATATAGCAATACATTATTGAACTAGAAAAATTATTGATAGGGACATAACAATACGTCAATGATTAGACAAAACAAATCACAGGTACATAACAATACATTAACGATCGGAAGAAATCGTGGGTACATCCCGATATATTAATAATCTACATTAGAGGAATCATAAGTAACTAACCATACATTGATGATCAAGACTTTTAAAAAAAAATCAAAGATAGATAGCAATGCATCAATGATATAGAAAGTATGAAATTTGCGTGACCCATAACTTCTAAAAAAAAGATAATAAAAGAAGACGTAATAGGTCGCTGATTCATTACATTTCTGTATCATCATCGTCTTTAAAACAAAACTCAAGATATCTGGTGGCCAAAATGCACGTTAGATTGGTTGTACTGGTAGCAAGCATTGCTGTATTTGCCATGCGGATTCTGAGGCTCGCTTTGTATAGTTTCAACTGGAAGTTCCAAGTACATCGCTTTAGTTTCGCATCGATTGATTTGTAACCACTCCCCCCCCCCCCCCCCCCCCCCCCCTTCAATTTTTTTTTGTTGTTCTTGATAGCTACTGCGAGTAAAATTAAGTCTAATGAATTAAAGATGTATTTCAATACTTATATTTAACTACAGTCTAATAAATTAAGATGTATTTCAATACCTATCTTTAACTACACCGACCTAAAGGCAATAATTTATGATGTATTTCAATACCCATCTTTAACTACCCCGACCTAGAGGCAACGAATTAAGATGTATTTCAATACATATCTGTAACTACCTCAACCTAGAGGCAATGAATTAAGACGTATTTCAATATCTATCTTTAACTACACCGACCTAGAGGCAGCACAAACCAGCAGTGGACATGATCACGATCCCTGACCATACAAGCAAATCACATGATTAACACCACTGACCAGATCAACAATGCACATGGTTATCGCCCCTGATCAAATCAACAACGCCCATCAACCTGGCCAGGGTTACAATGCCCAGGATTATCATCCTCTAATCAGATTGACAATTTCACACGATCATTATCCCTTGCCAGATTACACATGCACATAATTATCCACCCCCTGACCAGACGAACAATGCACAAAATTATCACTCCCTGACAAGATTAGCATTGCGTGTGATTATACCCATCGACATAAATTAAGATGCACATGACTAGAACCACTGTCCAGATTAACAACGCACATGATTCTTATCCCTGTAGTTATGCACATAATTAAAGCCATGGACATAGATTAACGATGCACATGATTTTCACCACCGACCAGGTTCGGGATTACATGATTATCATCCCTAACCAGATTAACATTGCATATACGAATTATCGCCACTGACATAAATTAACTATGCATATAACTATAATCTCTAACCAGATTAACAATACATATAACAATCACCCCCTGACACATTAACAATGCACATGATTATCCCTCACAGTGCACATAATTACCTTCTTACTGATAGTGCACATGATTATCACTCAACAGTGTACATGATTATCCCTCCTGAACTTACTGATAGTGCACATGATTATCACTCCGCAGTTCACATGATTATCCCTCCTGAACTTACTGACATGAGTGCACACCTTACTGATTATGCACAAGATTATAACTCCACAGTGCACATGATTATCCCTCCTAACCTTACTGATAGTGCACATGATTATCACTCCATAGTTCACATGATTATCCCTCCTGAACCTAGTGATAGTGCACACGATTATCACTCCACAGTGCACATGATTATCCCTCCTAACCCTACTGATAGTGCACAACTGATAGTGCACATGATTATAACTCCATAGTGCACATGATTATCCCTCCTGACCTTACAAATAGTGCACATGATTATCCCTCCACAGTGCACATGATTATCACTCCTGACCCTACTGATGGTGCACATGATTATCACTCCACAGTGCACAGGATTATCACTCTTGACCCTACTGATAGTACACATGATTATCACTCCACAGTGCACATGATTATCACTCCTGACCCTACTGATGGTGCACATGATTATCCCTCCACAGTGCACATGATTATCACTCCTGACCCTACTGATAGTGCACATGATTATCCCTCCACAGTGCACATGATTATCACTCCTGACCCTACTGATAGTACACATGATTATCACTCCTGACCCACTGATAGTGCACATGATTATCACTCCTGGCCTTACTGACAGTGCATATGATTATCCTGAATAGATTAAACAATGCGCATGATCATCACTCTTGACCAGATCATCAATAACACACATGATTAACACTTACTGACCAGTGAATGTTAATCAGACGCACATGATTATTGCCCCTGACAGTGAGAGTTAATCAGAAGCATGTAATTATCGCCCGTGACAGAGTGTTAATCAGAAGCACATTATTGTCGCCTCTGACCACATTGACTATACATGTGATTAGCACTCACTGACCACATCAACAATGCACAATGATTAGCACTCACTGACCACATCAACAATGCACAATGAATAGCACTCCCTGACCACATCAACAATGCACAATGATTAGCACTCACTGACCACATCAACAATGCACAATGATTATCACCCCTGACACGGTTAACAATACTGATGATTAACACTCACTGACTAACATGACAATGCATTTGATATCACTCCTGACCATATCAACAACACACATGATTATCATCCTGACCACATCAACAACACACATGATTATCATCCCTGACCACATCAACAACACACATGATTATCATCCCTGACCAAATCAACAATACACATGATTATCACTCTTGACCACATCAAGAACAGACATGATGATCACTCCTGACAACATCAATAACACGCATGATTATCACTCCTGACTAAACAACAAAATGATATCACTCCTGACCAGATCAACAACACACATGATGATCACTCCTGACCAACAACAAAATGATATTACCCCTGACCAGATCAACAACCACATGATAATTACCCCTGACCAGCTCAACAACACACATGATAATTACCCCTGACCAGATCAACAACACACATTATAATTACCCCTGACCAGATCAACAACACACATGAAAATTACCCTTGACCAGAGATCAAAAACACACATGATAATTACCCCTGACCAGATCAGCAACACATATGATAATTACCTTTGACCAGATCAGCAACACACATGATTACCACCCCTGACCAGATCAACAACACACATGATAATTACCCTTGACCAGATCAGCACACACATGATTATCACCCCTGACCAGATCAACAACACACATGATTACCACCCTTGACCAGGCCAACAGCACGCAGGATTATCACCCCTGACCAAAATAAAAATGCGCATGAATATCACCCCTGACCAGATCAGCAACACACATAATTATCACCCGTGACCAGATCAGCAACACACATAATTATCACCTCTGAGCAAAAAAAAAAAATGCACATGATTATCACCCCTGGCCAGATTCACAACACATATGATTATCACCCCTGACGAATGTAAAAAAAAATGCACATGATTATCCACCCCTGACCAGATCAACAACACACACGATTGTCACCCCTGACTAGATCAACAGCGCGCATGCATGATTATCACCCCTGATCAGATTCGAAATAAATACAATTATCGCCTTCTGACCAGACACAGCTTTACACCACGATTCCAAACCCTCTCTCACTCTCAGAACGGTATTTCCCCCTTCTTCCTCTATCTTCCCACCTTCATACTCCCCCCCTTTCCATCCACCGCCTCTCACCAATTTCCCCCCCCCCCCCCCCCCCCCTCCCGACCCCCCATCCTTCCTTAAGTCTCATTCCCCCCCCTCCCCCCCCCCCCCCCCC